>VDFB02263190.1:0-68815 GCA_007258455.2 Sequoia sempervirens | reverse complement strand
TAAGTGGTTATTAGTTGGAATTTCAAACTAGAATAAACAAAACAACCTAACCAAATAGCCCGAGAATATACATAGACAAAGGCACAAACAAATTTAAATGTTTTTTTAGGGAGATTGTTAATTATTTATTAAAAATGGGGGGAATTGTTTTGATTTTTCCCTAAAGAGGGGAAATTACAAAAAAAATTAAGTTTTAGCCCAAATGGGAAAACTTCAAGTATAAAAGGAGGAGCCAATGAGAGCATTGATCATCACATTCTTGGATGAAATTCTCAAGCATCCAAGTGAGAAGAATTCTTGTAGAGGGAATAGGGAATTTTTGATGTAATAATGCTCTGATTCTGTAGCGGAGCCTTTAGGAAAAGTATTTTTCTTGCTCTTTGTAAATCAGCCTTGTGGCTTTGAGAGCCTTTATGCGAGGTGATTTGAGTGAGGAATTTTGTACATCACTTTGTGGATAGGCTACAGAAGATTGTAAAGCAATATCCAAGAGGCTCTTTTTAGAGATTGTACTGCATTTGGAGCATTGTTAATAGATTGGTCACTCAACTGAGATAGACCCGGAGACATAGTCCACTTGGATGAACTCCGTAATCAATCTTGAGTCCTCTTCTCTCTCTTTGTTCTGTGTTATAATTCTCTATCTTTATTGTTCATGTTGCTCCATTATTTAATGTCTTTTCATTTAAGCTTAAGGCATTAAGGATTTGTTCACCTTTATACACATTCACTTTAGCAACGTTTGTCATAGATCCCTTCCACATTAGGTCAAGTGGTATCGGAGCCCAGTTTGACTAGTTTTGTAGAAGTGATTGTTAGTCAGATTGCTAGTTTAATCAATTTGTCGATTTGACAGTTTACTAGTTTTCAGTGTCAGTGTGCAAGTTGACAGGTGGAAATTTGGAGTTCTGAAGCAAAGATGGCACCAGAGAAAGGAGAATCCTCTAGGGTGACGTTGTCTCTATAGGCATCCATGGTGGATGATATCTTTTCCATGAAGAGAATGGTTGAAGAACTCTACCGAGAGCACCGAGACAAGGTTGACAGGCTTCGAGAGCTGGAAGAAGCCAACCAGTGCATTCAGTCATAGAATGTTGGCATATGTGTTTTTTCCCTGCATTCAAAGGATACTTCCTCATACTCTCCACTCACTCCATATGATAGCTTGGATGCGTCATTTGCAGCAAAGTCCACTACAAAGAGTCTGAAGTCAGGATTTGCTTGTGGTCATGGGAAGTGGGCCAATTATGGCTCAAGTCAGGAGAATGTTGTTCAATGTGCTTTTTGTCGACATGTGGAGTACCTGAAACTTTTCAATGTTTATAGCAACCAAAGTGGTTACCTAGAAGAGTCTCTTGCATCAGATCAGGAGGTGGAAAATGATCAAAACTTTGTTTTTGAAGGCATTGAAAGGCAGACCAAGGGCATTGGCATGAAGCTATTGACCAAGATGGGTTACAATGGTAAAGGCCTTGGGATCAGCGAACAAGGCATGATCAATCCTATAGAGGTTAAGCAAAGACCTCGTGATCAAGGATTAGGATATGGAGGGACTAGTGAATCCTCCAAATCCTTTAAAAAGGCATATCCTTGGGCACACACTTCAGACTACGGTAGTGGAAGTGAAGTCGATTCTTCTCCAAAGAAGAAAGCGAAAGACAGGACAAAGCCGAGAACTACTGCACACCCACTACAAGATAAGTGGGCATTGGATCGAGAAGTGTTGGAAGCTGCATCCAGAGATTCAATGCTCACCTAGGCCCATTGAGGGACCTAACCAACAGAAGGTTGTTGAGGAAGAGGTGAAGGCGATACCTGAAGCCACTATCCCTGAGGTGAAGGTGAAGGCAACATAAAGCTATGATCCCTGAGGAAGAGGAACCTCAACCGATAAAGGAGTAGCCGACAAAGGAAAGTGCTTTTGACCAGCTCTATAAGAGCTGGGAAAACTTGTCATCTAAATAGTTGTATCAAATTTGTTTTGTTATTAGCTCATTAATAAATATCACATTGTGATTATGAGCTAGGTGATACAAGTAGATAGGGTTTTTGTAGTAAAATCATTATGCACGTTTGCATGAAGTTGTATTTTTCTTAGATTGAGATTTTATAAGGCTATTGTAGCCTATCTCTTGTAATCAAAAAGAAAATGCTTGAAGACTTCTTATGTAGAATTGTAGATTTTTGAAACTAAAGAGTGCTTAGTTGATGACAATTCCCGAGGTGAGAAGATGTCTATTGTTCCTATTTAAGGAAAAGAAGCACTTGATGAAATTCAATAAAAGGTGGATAGATCTGGATGATCACTCCATGTTGGGACTCAGAATTGCAAAGAATGGTCAAGAAGTTGTTTGTATGTTCTCAGCTTTAAGACTTAGTCTGAATCAGTCAATTGATGATCAAGGCTCCTGAAGGTCTTTTTCTATGGCCTTGTTGCTTAGGCGAACATAGACAAAGTTGTATGGTGAAGCTCGTAATCAACTATTCTGAAGTACAAAGTTGAGAAGGAATGTTTTAGGATGAGGCACAGTTGCCATTGCTCATGCAATTTGAAAATGAGGAGGAGCATCATAATCATTCCCAAGAAATTGGATAGGATGGTACGCAGAACGAGAACCACCGCTGTGAGAAGCACCAAGAGACAAGTTTATCATGCTCAATTTTCTTCTTACTTTTTGGTATGTTGAGTTTTGTTTTGAACTACATCCTTTGAAGTCCTAATGTGGCCAAAATGTAAAACCCCTGGAGGGCAGATGTGGCCATAGGTATGCTCATACTGACCATGCATTGTTGAAGTGTAAGACACTAGCAGGCGGATGTGGCAATGTATGCTTTCTTGATATTGTCAAAGTGTAAGACCCTAGAGGGCAGATGGGATAGTATCAAGGCATAACCAAAGTGTAAGACCCATGGAGGGAAAAGGTAAGTTCTGAAGCATGGTGGAACCAGCACCGAAATCAGAATTAGTTGTCAAAGGTGGAGCCAGCAGTAGCATTGCAGTGAAGCTTCGAAGGTGACAACAAAGTTGATCCTACCCGAGGGAGTCAAAGGTTCTACAAGATAGCTTTTGGAGGACCAAAAGCTCTTTAGTGGGGAGGTTTGATCCAAGAGGATCTATGAACCTTGAAAAATCAGTTGTTCCAAATTCCTTTGAAATCAACACCATGTCAAAGTGCTCAGAAATCATAACCCAATGCAACTTGAATGGGAAAAAAAGGAGCTCGTACGCTCAAGTTATGGCCGGTCAAAGTTCGGTCAAACCAGGTGTAGGGGTCCGTCAGAAGGTGAAAAATTCCTACTTTGCTCACCATAAGATAAATCATTAAAAATTTGATGATAGGTGATAAAGTTTTAAAAAAATGATTAATACTTGAAGTGAGTGGAATTCTCACATATTATTCATTTAATTTGTAAAAATCAAAATTAGTTTTCTGTGAGAATCCACCTCACAACTATTTTCCTATTCTCAAGGAGGAGTTGAGAGATTCATGGGATTTTCTCTCATCTTATCCCTTGAGTTGTTGTAAACCCTCTTTTTGTGGAGTTATCCTCTCCATAGGTTGTGGATTTAGGAGAATTACAAATAGCCTTTTAATGGTTATTAGGTGGGATTAGAATTAAATAAAAACAAAACCCCAAACAAACAAAACTTATAATAGCCCGAATGAAATATTTTCAAGGGCTTAAATAATATTTTAAAATATGTAAATAACCTTAAGTGGTTATTAGTTGGAATTTCAAACTAAAATAAACAAAAACAACCCAACCAAATAGCCCGAGAATATACATGGACAAGGGCTCAAACAAATTTTAAATGTTTTTTAGGGAGATTGTTAATTGTTTATTAAAAATGGGGGGAATTGTTTTGATTTTTCCCTAAAGAGGGGAAATTACAAGTTTTTTGGTTTTATCCCAAATGGGAAAACTTCAAGTATAAAAGGAGGAGCCAAGGAGAGCACTGATCATCACATTCTTGGATGAAATTCTCAAGCATCCAAGTGAGAAGAATTCTTGTAGAGGGAATAGGGAATTTTTGATGTAATAATGCTTTGATTCTATAGCAGAGCCTTTAGGAAAAGTCTTTTTCTTGCTCTTTGTAAATCAGCCTTGTGGCTTTGAGAGCCTTTATGCGAGGTGATTTGAGTGAGGAATTTTGTACCATGACTTTGTGGAAAGGCTACAGAAGATTGTAAAGCAATATCCAAGAGGCACTTTTTAGAGATTGTACTGCATTTGGAGCATTGTTAATAGATTGGTCACTCAGTTGAGATAGACCCAAAGACGTAGTCCATTCAAACAAACTCTATAATCAATCTTGAGTCCTCTTCTCTCTCTTTGTTCTCTGTTATAATTCTCTATCTTTATTGTTCTTGTTGCTCCATTATTTAATGTCTTTTCAGTTAAGCTTAATCCATTAAGGATTTGTTCACCTTTATGCACACTCACTTTAGCAACGTTTATCATAGATCCCTTCCTCATCAGATCACTTGGAGGCATGTGGCATGTGTGTCATTAGATGATAGAGAGAGGGTTGTGGATATAGGGGTTACACTAGAGTACATGACATGATGGTGATAACACATGCTTCTTATATGGACTATCCCGAGGTAGGAAACAATACATGACATGATTGGGACAACAAGTACATAGGTTTAAATGTGGTAGTGAAAATAGATGGCTAGGGCACCTAAGGCATTTTCAATGGTTAAAGGAGCGAAAGATGACTAGCAAGGCCATAAGGAATAGGGACAAGAAGAGGAGACCATGGATGTAGATGGCCAAGAGGCACCAGTATAGATAGAGTAGGGACAAGTAGGGTCATTGGTAGGGCAAGGGGTAGATTCAATCTTTGGGTAATACTAGTGACTACATTATTAGAGAGGGATGCCCTACAAGTGAAGTGGGACATGTGATAGGAAAAAGAGATTAGGACATAGCCAAAAGGGACAACTTGGTACTCAAGAGGGATAGCCTGGTGATTGAGTGTGATCAACAATGATTAGAGAGGGATAGCCTAGAACATACCCATGATGGTATTCATATATAGCTATAGATATTGTCGACAAAGGTATAATGGTATAGACACAAGAGGGATTAGGTATGGGATCTACTGGGACCTCAAGAATTGAGTCCACGCTAATTTTTGTTCATGTCATAAATACAAAGAAATGGTGATGATATCAAGTAAAAAATTAATTATGTAATAAATTAATCTAACTAATCATTAACACAATTTTGAATCATGATTAAAGTGACAATGTGAAAAATGGATAATGGATAGTGGATAATGTGGTTGTGATACTATAGGTGGTTGGATTTTGAATGTAGGTATCACATTGATATGTGTTGAGTACCTAGTTTGATATAACATTGAATGTTATGCTCTAGGGTAGAAAGACCAAAGTGATAGTGTATCCCATGCATAAAGGATTGACTTTCAAGCATAATAAACAAAAGGATGCGCATGCACATCACATAATATTTGATGACCTTGATGGGTCTTGTGATGTGACAACCAACAAATGCAACACAAAAAATAATGAACGCATCCCATTTATATACCAATCAAGATGCACCATGGTATAAGGATTGTGGTGACCTTGAGTAGATATAGTGCATGTCAAAGATAAACAAAAAATAAAAAACAATGTCAATTGACATACACGAGTTTCTCTCTTTCCAAACTATTGAAAAAGGATTAAGATGATGATGGTTGATATGAGGAATGATCCTAAAAAAGAGAAGGGTGGAAAGTAGATTTTATGATGGGAAAAATATGACTTGTTGAATGTTATTGAGGTTGATTAAATATATTTAGCTTGGTGTTTCAGGTGCATAGCTTGTAGGTGAACTTGTTTCTAATGTTGATATGATTGTAAGTGTGTAAAACTCAAGAATGGGGACAATGTACAAACCTCAGGAATAGGGATAGTGCATGGAGCTCAAGAAATAAAGATTAGGAATAGGGATAAGGGATTCATCCTAGGAATCTAGTAAGAAATAAGGTGAATATCAAAAGCCTTTTCTAAATCATGATGCAGTCACCTGCCCCCAATATAGGAAAATGTCATATTGTAGGTTATGAAAGATATGTGAATGATAGGTGGATTATGATGCATGTTTTGAAACTCTTTGTACTCTTTCTCATGTGTTTGTATAGAGAGTATTATAGGGAACAACTTTCCAAGACATAGATGGATAGAATGGGATATTTCTTGGATGTGTGCTCAATACATAGACTATAGAAGTTAGTTTGATGAATCACAATATTAAGGATTCTATTGTCCAAATATTTGGCATGAATTAGAGGTTGGAACAATAAGAGGAGGTAGACAGTTGTGTAGATGTACATAGCAAGACCAAGTTGCCAAGGATTGTCAAAATTTCATAAAAGAACATCGTAAGATTGTAGAAAAGGGTTAGAAATATTGAAAAATGGTAGGTTAGTGAGTTAGAAAACTAAAAAAGACAAAAAAATATAAATATAAGACCCAAAATGATAAAAAAAAATTGAAAATTAGGGCCAAGAATTGAAGACTGCAAATGATGAGAAATGAGAGGTTTGGTGTCAATGATAGTCACCTATATATAAAATAGATACATCATGGGATGGAAGAAATGTCATTTAAACAAGAACATGTGTGTTGAGCTATCATAGAGGATGAAAATGCACAGTTATAGAGTACATAAATGTTAGGTCAAGTATAGAATAGACAATGCACTATACACCCTACACAATTAGATCATAAAAGAACCAAATATTATAAAAAGGGGAAAAAAATGTTAAGGTCATTGAGTTGCTAAGTTCACAAAATGTGAATGGATGCGTTGATTTGTGGAAGAATATGCTAAAGCTTGAAACATAGGCATTGAAAGTAAAGACACACCCACCAACCTACAACACAAATCTACACCAAAAAGCAACAAAAGGATATTATATAGGGATGCAGGTTGCATCAATTGTTCCAAAATGTGAACAAGAAAATATATAACACAAATAAAAGACAAACTATGAAATTCAAACCTTTATATTATATCTAATAGCCACCTCCAATTGAGTTAAGATACTAATGCATATGTTGGTATGAAAATGATGTTTTACCTATCTAGTTCACCACCTAGGTCCTATTCACACTAGTTAATTTTACTTAGGGTACACATAGGATACTTATTATCTTATGTCTCAAGTCAAAAGATTAAGACACATGTCAGAATTTTATGTATTCCTATATCTCACTTTGGTCTAAATAACCAAGGGGTCCTCTTTGTATTCTTAATTGTCCAAATCATTCTAATCCATCATCATTGTATCATTTTTTTGGGTGTAAATAGAGACACTATCTATCTAATTATATTTTAGCCTACATAGGATAGTCCTACTCACACTAGTTAAGTCTCCACTTAGGGACTTTTACCTTTTTATCTCACTTCATATGATTGATACATGTGTCCTCATCACTTGAGACACCTATTGCATGCATAATTTACACTTGTTAAGTGATCTCACAAGTGTTGCACATTTGGAGGGGTAGTCAATCATTTTCTCCTACCTTCTCACCTCATCTACCTTGCCTATATATGTAAGGTTTCTCATTGTATTTACACACTCTTCATTTTATATGATAGATATTCTTTTGTGTTCATTTCACTTGTGGAAGGTTATCAATTTGTGCTATTTTATCTAGATATTCTCCAACATGGTATTAGAGTCATGAGAGCACATTCCTTCTCCCATCCAGGTGACTCCTACACATATCCCTATCATAGGAACATCGTAGAGCCATTCCAAAAATTGGATATTGATTTGTTTATTTTGAGTAAGTTATTCTTTTAAAACACTAGGGCATGCATACTTTGGTAGTCATTTTTTGTTTAAGGCGTTTTATTTTTACATCAAATTGGCATCTTCTACACATCAGAAAAAACATAGATTTTTGGATTTTGCTTGTAACAACAAAAAACCATCATGGTATTTGTTAGTTTTTGCAAGTAATAATTAAATTTTGTAAAAAACATTATCAAAATAGCACAGTGCAACCATTTTTCCTATAAATCAATTTTATTTTTTATCAAATTGTACCTTCGGCATGTTGAAAGAAAATATTTTATGGGTTTTGATTGCAATGTCAAAAAAAAAAATATGGGTATCTATTATATGTTACATATAGAAAGCAGATTTTGCAAAAAACTAAATTAGAAGTGTCCACGCTATTGTTGATGGAAAAATGGAATATTGTAATAAATTTTGATCGATAACTCAAAATTAAGTGTTGCTTTTTTTAAAAGTTCATGGTTTTTTCATTTCAATCCATTGAAATTATTTTAATTGTAAAAAACACTAAATTATAAAGTGCCAAATTTTGGGGGATCTCTAATCAAGGGGTGTTTTTTTCTTTTGAGTTTGTTGGTTCATATGGTCATGTCTATCACACTAAATCTCTTACATTTGAGTATTCTTCATAATCCTCCTAATATATTGGGAAATCAAATGTGGATATTATGAAAAGGCATACAACAAAAGATTGTCTTCAATGTCAAAATGTTGAAATGAAGAAATTGTTGCACATATGTTATATATGCTTTGTCATTGTTTGTCATTGATGTCAACACTCAATTTGGGTTGTCATTGATACTTACATTTGATGGTACACTATGATGATGTGATAACAATGATATTGTTGATGTTCATGGTTGAATGTCATGCCTTGTGTGATGCCAATTAAATTAGTATTGAGTATGTTTGTTGTCAGTAGAGATGATATCATGATATGTTAAGATGAGGATTAGAATTATTAAGATTAGGATTAGAATCATTAAGATGAGGATTAAAATTATTAAGATGAGGATTAGAAGTAATGTTGAAGTTAGAGAGATGTTGTTGATGGTATCTAGTATGGTGTATTCTCTCTCCTATTGTTCTTGAGGAATGTGTTGCTACAAAAAATTTATGGTCTCCAGATGTTGGTGAAATTTTTTACTATAGAAATTTGCTTTAAAGACTAATTGGGATAATGCTCTGCATTCCTCCACCTTTGAAGATATGGTCTTGCAGTTTGGGATTCAATATTTTTGTTCTATGGATGTTGCACTCCTATATTTTCAGGTCACTAGTATTGTCAAGGAGATCTTTGGTAATTGTAGTGGGTTGGCAATTTGGTTGCTTATCAGGACTGCTCTGGAAGATGCTTTATATCTCACCACATTGTTGTTTATGTTATTGCAACTTGGTGGACATGTTTTTAGTGTTTATGTAGTGCCTCAATTCAATTTTCATGTGATGAAGTTTATAGAAAGTTGGTTTATTAATATTCTATCTCATGAATATGTCTTTTGTGCTTTGGGATGAAGTGTTTTATTTCTATTTGCTTTGCACTAGTCATTTATGGTATGACAGTGAGAAAGAAGTATATGGAAGTGTTGTTGGATGTTCATGGAACGTCTCTTTGTGGTTCACACATCAATGGTTGATCTCTTACATGTTAACTCTAACATACCCCTTTGTCTTCCATGTTATACTGTGAATGCTACTAGCATATATATTATTTATTAATAATATATATAAATGTCAAGAGATATCCTTCTCAAGGCGCCCATTTTTACTCAATTTGTCACATAAAACTACATAGGCACCTCAAGAAGGATATCTCTTGGCATTTTTATATATATTATTAATAAATAATATATATGTTAGTAGTATTCGCAGCGGAACATGGAAGAAAAAATTATTAGGGTTAGGGTTAGCATTAAGGTTAGGGTTAGGGTTAGGAATAAGGTTAGGGTTAGGGTTAGAGATAAAATTGGGATTAGGGTTGGGTTAGCATTAGTAGTAAGATTAGGGTTAGGGTTAGAATTAGGGTTATGATTATGATTAGAGGTAGTAGAATTGATATTACTACGGTTAGAGTTAATATTAGAGATAAAATTAGGGTTATGATTACGGTTAGACATAGAATTAGGGTTAGCGATAGGATTATGGTTAATATTTGAGTTAGAGTTAGTGTTAAGGTTAAGGTTAAGGTTAGGGCTAGGGTTAGGGTTAGGGTTAGGATCAGGGTTAGGGTTATGGATAAGGTTAGGTTTAAAACATTAAATGAATTAGGGTTAGGTTCAAGGTTAGGGTTAGGGTTAGAGATAAAATTAGGGTTATGATTAGGGTTAAAATTAGGGTTATGGTTACTATTAGGTCTAGGATTAGGATTAGGGTTAGGGTTAGGGTTAGAAAAAGTGTTAGGATTAGGGTTACGATTAGGGTTAGAGATAGAATTAGGGTCAGGGATAGGGTTAGAGATAAAATGAGGGTTAACACTAAGGTTATGGTTAAGGTTAGGGTTAGGGTTAGTATTAGGGTTTGGATTATGATAAAGGTCAAGGTTAAGGTTAAGGATAGAATTATGGTTAGGGTTAGGTTTAGGGTTAGGATTAGAGCTATGGTTGGGGATAAGGTAAGGGTAAGGGTTACAGTTAGAATTAGGGTTAAAGTTAGGGTTAGGGTTAGAGATAGAAATAGGGCTAGGGTTAGGGTTGGAATTAGACTTTGAGTTTAGGGTTAGGGTTAGAATTAGAGATAGAATACGGGTAAGGACTAGGGGTAGGGTTTGAATTAGAGTTATGGTTATGGATAAGGTTAGAGTTAGGGTTTGGGATGATAGGATTAAGATTATGGGTTAGGGTTAGGGTTAGGGTTAGTGTTAGAGTTAGGACTAGAGATAGAATTAGGGTTAGGGTTAGGATTTAGATTAGGGTAAAGATTAAGATTATAGATAGAATATGTGGTAGGGTTAAGTTTAGTGTTAGAGCTAGAATTTCAAATAAAATTAGGGAACTAGGGTTAGGGTTAGAGATAGAATTAGAGTCAATAATAGGGTTATGGTTAAGGTTAGAGTTAGGGTAAGTGTTAGTGTTAGGGTTAGGGTTAGTGATATAAATAGGGATAAGGTTAGGGTTACGGTTTTATTTATAATTAGATTTTACGTTGGGGATAAGGTTAGGGTTAAGGATAATATTAGGGTTAGGGATAGCATGAGCATTATATGTAGAATATAGGTTAGAGTTAGGGTGTGAATTAGAGTTAGGGTTGGGGATGAGGTTAGGTTTAGGATTAAGATTATGGTTAGGTTTAGGGTTAAGGTTAGATATAAAATGTGAGTTTGGATTAGCGTTATGGTTAGGGTTAGAGTTAATATTAGAGATAGAATTAGGGTTACAATTATAATTAGAGATAAAATTAGGGTTAGCAATAGGATTATGGTTAAGAATAGAGTTAGGGTTAGTTTTAAGGGTAAGGTTAGGTTTAGGGTTAGGGTCAAGGTCAAGGTTAGGATTAGGATGAGGGTTAGGTTTAGAATTAGGATTAGGGTTAGGGTTACAAATATAATTAGGGTTATGGTTAAAATTAGAATTAGTGTTAGTTTAAGAATTATGGTTAGGGTTAGAGTTAAATTTAAAATTAATGTTAGATTTAGGTTTAGGTTTAGGTTTAGGGTTAAGGATAGAAATAGGGTTAAGGTCAAGGTTATAATTAGAATTAGTGTTAGTTTTAGATTCTAGGTTAGGGTTAGGATTAGGGTTGGAGATAGATTTAGAGTTAGGGTCGGGGTTAGAAATAGTGTTAATGTTAGGGTTAGGTTTAGGGTTAGAGTTAGAGTTAGAGTTAGAGTTAGAGTTAGAGTTAGAGTTAGAGTTAGAGTTAGAGTTAGAATTAGTGTTGTTTTAGGGTTGGGGCTAGGATTAGTAATAGGGTTAGGATTAGGCTTATAATTAAAATTAGTGTTAGTTTTAGAATTAGGGCTAAGATTAGGGTTAGGATTAGAGTTAGGGTTAGGGTTAGGGTTGGAGTTAGAGTTAGAATTAGTGTTATTTGTAGGGTTGTGGTTAGGATTAGGGTTAGAGTTACAATTAGTGTTAGATGTAGCATTAATTTAGAATTGGGGTTAGGGATGTAAATAAGGTTAGGTTTAAAGTTACAATTAAAATTATTATTAGATTTAGAATTAGAATTAGGATTAGAGATAGATTTAGAGTAAGGGTTGGGGTTAGAAATAGTGATAGTGTTAGAATTATTGCAATGTATATTGAATTATATAACCTAAACCTAATTGAATCATAACCCTAACCCTAATTAAACCCTAACCATAATCATATTTGTATCGTAAACATAACCTTAACCCCAAGCTTTATTATATAACCTTAACTCAAAGACTAAACTTAACTCTAAGTAAAACTTAATCCTGACCTTTACCTTTACCATAATTAAACTATAACCCTAATTGAACTCTGATTCTGATCTTAATTATTAACCTAATTTTAAATCCTAACATTAATTAAACCCTAACTCTAATTGAAATGAAACCCTAATTTAGCTTGAACTGTAATTCTAACCTTGAATAAACTATAATTGAACCCTAACCCTAACCTAACCTTAAATGCAACCCTAATTTAACCTAAACCATAATCTTAACACTAACCATGACCCCAAGCTTTATTATAGAACCCTAACCCTATTTGAACCATAATTGATCCCTAACCCTAATTGTAGTCATATTTATAATATTAACCCTAATTCTAGCAATAACCATAGTTATAACTATAAGCCTAATTGAACCCTAATACTAAACCTAATCCTAACCCTAAATTTAATTGAACCCTAACTTTAATCTTTATTAAACCCTAACCAAAATGGAATGTTAACCCTAAGTGAAACTTAACGCTAACCTAACCATAATTGAAACCTAACCCTAGCCCAAAGATTTATCTTAAAACCCTAATTGAACCCTAATCCTAACCCTAAATGAACCCTGACCCTAACCCTACCCCTAATAAAACCTTAATCCTAATTAAACCCTAACCCTAACTTAATTGAACTCTTATTCTAACCATAACTCTAACAGTAATTGAACTCCAATCCTAACCATAGCTCTAATTGAACCTTAACCCTAATTGAATTCTAATTGAATACTAACCCTAATTAAATCCTAACCTTAATTGAGACCTTTAGAACTCTAATTGTATCATAACCCTAGATATCTCTAATTGAACCCTAACCCTAAAATAAACAATAACCCTTAACTTAATTAAACCCTAACTCCAACCCTAACCCTAGTTTAACATTAACATTAATCCTAACCCTAATGAAACCTTTATTGAATGGACCCTAGAGAAGTTAGTGAATGAAACATAGTTGATTCCTAACCCTAACCTAACCTTCATTGTAACCCTAATTGAACTTGAACCCTAACCCTAACCATGACCCCAATATTTATTGTAGAACCCTAACCGTAACCCTATTTAAACCATAATTGAATCCTAACCCTAATCATAGTCATATTTCTAATACTAACCCTAATTCTATGGTAACGTAATTCTAACTATAAGCCTAATTGAATCCTAATTCTAAATGTAACCCTAACCATAAATTTAATTGAACCCTAAATTTAATCCTTATTAAACCCTAACAAAATTTGAATGCTAACCCTAACCATAACCCTAAGTGAACCTTAACCCTAACCTACCCCTAATTGAAACCTAACCCTAACCCTAACACTAAAACTAACCTGAAGGTTTATCTTACAACCCTAATTGAACCCTAACCCTAAACCATAACCTTAATTAAACCGTAACCATAATTGAACCCTAACCCTAACCCTAACTTTATTTGAACTATAACCTTAACAGTTATTAAATCCTAACCCAAATTGAATCATAACCTTAACCCTAAAATTAATTGTAAACTTAATTAAAACATAACCCTAATTTAACCCTAAACCTAACCTAAATACATATCTTATAACCCTAACCCAAAATGAACCTTAGCCCTAACCCTCATCCTAATATAACCCTGACCCTAATTAAACCTTAGTCCCAACCCTGACCCTAATTAAACAGTAATTATAATTAAATGCTAACCCTAACCTAATTGAACCTTAATTCAAACCCTAATTGTAAATCTAATTGAACTCTAATTCTAACCCTAAGTCTAATTAAACCCTAACCCTAATTGTAAATATAATTGAACCCTACCTCCAACCCTAACCTTAACACTTACTCTAATTAAATCATAAGTCTAATTGAATTTTGATTGAACCCTAACCAGGTACTTGTGTCGTAACCCTAACGCTAATCGAACTCTAGCCCTAACTTTGATTATTGAACCTTAAAAATAATATACATAAATATTTGTGCATGCTTTTATCTTATTTGAATATAACATTTTGAATGTTTTTTAAGAATTTTAATGAATTTTTACATATTTTTCTTCATCAAAATTTTACAAACTTCTTATGGCACTGAGTCTTCCTACTTAACATCCTTGGGGAGTTCAATCCAATCAAATAAATCTCTTGCATTCTTAATACGATTTTTCTATTTCCAAAGTTTGTCTATTAATAGGGGAAGAAGATTATATTCCAGCACACCTTTGAGAAGAAGGAAACTTGTTATAAAGCTACTTTGACTGGAAAAATCCAAGGTCTAGAATCCCTTTGGAATTTAGAACCCCATGAGCAAAATCCTCTGTTATTCTACTTTACATTATTTTATGCAATTTTAATTTAGGAACCATTATCTTTGTTGATTTGCTTAGCAATTTTGTGAAAACAATTATTTGTAAAAAATGTGTTCATATATATGTAGAAATTTCAAATCTTGACTACAAATATGCTTAAGATTTTGAGAAAAAATTCTCTTAAATAAAAAACCTTTTGAAGTTTATCAATCATTGCAATCGTAAGTTTATGCTGCTCATTGTTCACATGGTGTGTTCCTCACATAATTTCCTCAAAATATTTCATCTGTCTAAAGTAGCTTCAAAGGGGTAGTATTTCTAATTGATCACAATAACCTTATAAGAAATTCATTAAAAAATCATATAAAAGTTATCACCAACATGCAAAAAAATTGAAACATTAATATATCCAAAAATTCTGAGAGGAAGCGTCACAAGAGAAATTGAAAACATTGGAATAAAAATCAAGACAATTTTATTCGAATAAATTATAAAAAATATTTACGTCGGAGGTGTTCCATATCTGAACAAAGCAACCTAATTTTCGCAATTCGCCGTCCGATTTCACCGTCATGATCACCACCATGTTTTTTACTTTAGTTATTCAAGCTTTTGAAATATTACCTACAAACTCTACCTATTTTCTGGTACGCGTCGTTGCCAGACTGTAAACTCTAACCATTTTGTAGAACACGTAGTTGACAGCATGGGTATTTCGAAATCTCTAGAAACACTAGACAAATTTAAAAGAGAAAAGGGCACGTAGAATAAATTAATTTTAGGGGAATAAATTAAGTTTAGGGGATTAACATAAGCATATGTCAATGTTGAATATTCAGAATTTTTATATTATTATTATATTTGTTTAATGGACATGTGTGAAGCTTTCTCAATACGATGTCTATTTGTGTGCCTATTTTGTATGTTTTCCATGCTTGTTAATATAATATAAATAATATAATATAGATATAAATAATATAATGTAAATATAGATAATATAATTTTAAATTTGAGAATTACTACAACACATATACCATTATTACAATATTATAGATACTATAATTTTAAATAATTTTTCATTCATAATAATATATAAATACTATATATATTATATTATTTATATCTTGTATAATATAATATATAAATATAATAAATTATATATATATATATATATATAAATTTGATACGTAAGAAAGTTTTATTTTAATATTGCCAAAAAGATTACATAACTTCTATCATGCAGGTGTCCAAAATGAAGAGGTTCTTTGCTCACAAATCTTATAATTTCCACCCAAATATTACTAGTATCTCCTTGAGCATAGATTTTCCCCACTACACAAACTACTAATGACACATACCCACTTTACCAGAACCTTGAGGAGACTATATCACTGCAGACATCGACACCCAACAAAACCAGACTTGTATAGACTATACATAGAACCACCAACTAAACTTTTTAACCAGATAACATAACAAAAAGAGCTAAGATGCAACCACAAACCTAGGTGGATTGCAACAAGCTGAGAAATCTATTGGCCTGGGCAAAGCCCCTGAAATCTAGGACCCAACTCTCACCAAATGACTAATGAAACTTAAACACCCACTGAAGGTAATCTACACCAACTGTGGCCACTTATTTGTGTTCTACCAGTGCCATACCCTTTAGATCGAGAATGAATGCGTAGTATTTTACTACCTCCCCAAGCACATTAAATTGGGCAACATCGTGTGGTCGAGGGACACCCATGCTAGGGGTTGCCACATACAAAACCTCTTCCATCCCCACCAACAAATCTGCATGGAAAAGCCTTCTCATCAGTGCCTCTACGTCCTTTTTTTCTATTTGAATGTCAAGCAAAACTACTAAGAAACACAATGTAATGTTAGTATCCACCCTAAAAGATTCAAAATTCTCCAATAAATCCTTCCCCATAATCATCTTGATTGTTGCTAAGATGAGGGAATCATATTTCTTGAATATTTGTTTGAGGCATTAGTTTGTGACGGCCTCATGAAATGCCATCTGCCTCATCATATTGTCCAACTGTATCGAATTGTCAGCACCAATGCTCATCAATGTCTCGGTGGACATGTGTGCAACAAACTTGGAGCAATCCCCCATTGCACCACTCTAAGACTAAGTAACCCAACTAATGTGTTTACCCAAATAACTTGTTGATAGAAATGAGAGCCAAACCACCTTTAGTTAAATCAGTTGTCTTGACAAGTGCCTAGGATATTACTTGCTATTATTATATTGAATGTGTGTCATGCATGAAACCAGTGAGTGAATGAATATAAGGCTTTTTTCCAGGTTTTATGGAACATAATTGGTGAGGAATTATCTCTAGCGGCTAAGGATTTCTTCAATTCTGGAAAACTACTCAAACAACCTAATCACACCTTCATTTCCCTTGTTCCCAAAATTGAGGACCTACAGAACATGGTCGAATTTCACCCTATTAGTCTTTGTAATACCATTTATAATATTTTCTCCAAAATCCTGGTGAACCACTTGAAACTCCTTTTGGAAAAATTGATAAGCCCAAGCCAAAAGTGCTTTGTCTCAAGGTGCCATATCTTGGATGCTGCCATTGCCACTCATGAAATCTTGCACTATATGGATTGTTGTAATAGCTCTAGTATGGATTTTAAGCTTGACATTTCAAAATCCTATGACAAAGTCTTTTGGAGCTTTCTCCCCAAAGTTTTGGCCAAGATAGGATTTAATCAAAGGGTGATTAATCTCATTATGGAGTGTCTTACTACTGTGAAATATTAAGTTTTGGTCAATGGGGTCACTCATGGATTCTTTAATGTTGGGAGAGGCATAAGACACGGGGATCATCTATCCCCTTACTTGTTCATAATGGTCACGGATGCAGGTTGAGTAGGAATGTTGCTAGAATGCTATCATAGGGTTCTATTAAAGGTTTCAAACTTGCCACCACTCTAAAATCTATTGGCATACAATAATTCATGGATGATACCATCTTGTTTGGGAAGGCTTTGGTTGTGGAAGCAAGGAAATGAAAAATTTTCCTTAACAACTATGCGGCTTGCTCTGGCCAGTGCATAAACTACACTTGAAGAGTATGATTTATTTCTTTAACAGTACTCCTATTTTGCAAGATAAGGTGGTTGTTGTTCTGGGTTGTGTTAGTGCCTTCCTACATTTGGTGTACTTGGATCTCCCTCTTACTGTCAAGGAAGTTTCTCCCACCTTCTGGAATATTGTCCTTGAGAGGATTCAAAGGAAATTGGCTAGGTGGAAAGGCTCAATCCTCAATCATGCTGGTAAGTTGCAACTCCTTATTGTTGCACTTCAAGGGATTTTGATTTATTTCTTCTCTATTTTCAAAATCCCTAGATACATAGCAAAAATAATTTTAAAAATACAAAGGAACTTCTTTTGGTCAGGCACAGAGGAAAAAAAGAAGTTGGCTCTAATTAGTTGGGACAAGGTGTGCCTTCCTAAATCTAGTGGAGGGCTTGGTATAAGGAAAGTTCAACCGACCAACTAATCCTTGCTTGCTAAGGTTGGTTGGGATCAGTTAAGGAACAAAAAGGACTGGTGTAGGATTATGAATACTAAGTACCTAAATAACTTCCCCCTAATTAGGTGTCTCTCGTCGGAGCACCCTAGTGGTTCTTTGGCTTGGAACAATATATGTTGAATGAAAAAGTTACTGCACTCTGGGCTGAGAAGGAAGCTTGGAAATGGTAGCAATATTAGCTTCTGAGAATACCCCTGGATGCTTGAATGTCCCCTATCCCTATCTGACTTCAAGAATCTGATGGAGCTTGCACAACAATTCTTTGGCAAAAAATTTTGTGACTACATGTATGGTCCTCAAGGTTCTAGGAAGTGGGAAGTTTTGGAATTATGTTGCCCCCTCTCTCTGGGCTTGAGACTGTTAGCTAGGACTTTATAGGAAATCCTTTCCCTAACTAGAATTCCCATATCAAACATGGAGTATGAGTTATTTTGGGTTAAAGAATGCAAGGGCAACCTCTTTGGTAGGTCGGCTTATGGTTTGTTGTCGGACATGGGAGCTTAGAGGAAAGTTTGGAAACAGGTTTGGAACAGACATTTGACACAAAAAATAAATTTCTTTTGGTGGACGAAATGCCACAATAGGATTTAACTTAGGATAACTTAAGGAAAAGGGAATTCCAGGTCCTTAATAGATGCATGTGATGCAAGAACAATGAGGAGTCGATTGACCACCTAGTACTGCATTGTTTGTTTGTTGGTGAAGTTTGGGATTTGACTTTTGGAAAATTGGGGATCCAATGGACCATTTATTGGGGACTTAAAAAAAATTATAGAAGGATGGTCTGGCCCCTTTCAACGTCCTCTCCCTATTGACATTTGGCATCAAACTCCTCCCATCATTTGCTAGTTTTTATGGAAAGAAAGGAATAACCAGATCTTCAGAGATATAGAGAAAAGTCCCAAGGAGGTCTTTGGCATTGGTTTCAGACTCATTTTAGAGAGTGTCTCCATTTACTCTTGGAAACCCCTAGCAAAAGCCCCCACGAAGTGGGAGATCAAGATGGAAAACTCATGGAACAAAAAGTTGGAAATCAACTCCTTTGATAACTCTAAATATCTGGCTAGATGTAATACGGTTTGGAAACCCCCAAATATTGGCTAACACAAGCTTAATTTTCATGGGGTGGAAAAAGGGAACCCAGGTATGGCTAGTATTGGTGGCATTATGAGGGACTACAAGGGCAACTTTGTAGCTGGGTATGCTGGCGGTATTGGTATACAAAATTCTATGATAGTGGAGGCACAGGCGTTGCTCAAGGGCATCAAGATTGTGTCACTCTAGGTATAAAAAAATTTCATATAGAATGCGACTCTAGGACGGTGATTGACTCTATTAATCATTATCGTTATCAAGGATGGAGTATTAAAGATATCCTTCAAGACATAATTTTTTTGATTTCTAAGTTGGAAAGGAAGAATTTTTCTCACATCTTTCGTGAGGGAAATCAAGTGGCAGATGCTCTAACCAACCATGGCTCCTTGTGGAGTCTATCCAAATTCTAGAGAAGACTAGAGACTCTCTTGGTGAATATACAAGGATTTATCCTTATTGAACAAGAAAATATAACTATTAATGAAGGGGCCAACTATGTTGATTAGGGCGAGTACATGTGGCACTATACCTTTGGGCCTTGGATGATGTGGAACAAACATGAGTACGTGGAGAGGTTTACGTAGGGAGTTGGGCGGTGTTTTGAATTTATGATGATGTATGATCGGGCTCTCCAAAACTCATTCAGGTAGTCTTGTCAAATGTACCGTAACAATATTCACGTTTTCGTAAATGTGTATTTGGCAATATTTATCTTTAATTTGCTGGCTAATTATTGTTTACTCACATTTATCATAGCTTTAAGCTTTGATCTGTTGTAATTAAGAAAATTTAATTATGACCCTGCAGCTAAAATTTCTTGGAGTATGTGTTGGACCAAAGTTATCTCTAGAACTCGATTTATAATATCCCGATCAATTTTATTATGGCTTTTGGCTTAAGTTTGTTGTACTTAAGAAAGCCACATTATGGCCCTACAACGATTAATTTTTTAGAATTGACCATCAGCTTGTGTGATTTGTCAAAAGCCTTAATTACGCATGTTCATCCTTGGTTTGAGAATGGTGATATTGGGGTGGGTCAGTTCACCAGTTGTCATTTCAAAAATTTGCTAACTTCGTTGTTTTGGGGAAGCTTCTAGATTGAGTGTGAAGAGATGGGAGGCAACAGAGTTAGGAATGAGCCCAACTCTTGTGATGAATTTTGCAAGAACACTATTGTCTGGGATATTTGCATTGAGAATGGAGTTGTGCTCTTATGAAGATTCTGGTGAGTCATGATGAGAAGTTGTTAGCTCAATTTTCTAGCTCCTGCAATGACAAAAGAGTTACGGTGAGAAGAATTTTGTTTGAAGTTAATGAAGATGTTATTGGCAAGGTGATGGGCCTTTCCTGCACTAGTAAGAAACTTAATAAGCACACCAAATTCCAGGACTTAGAGAACCTTAATGCCTTCTTCAAAGAGAATGAGAAGTCGGTCAAGAAACACACAATTTTTGAAATGGAGGCATTTCCTAAACCACAGGATTAGGTTTTTTTAGCTCTCATGAAGTATGTTACTCTTGAGGGAAGATTTAAGGTCTTTCACTTCGATCATGTACTATTACTCAATCACCTTAGGCACAAAATACTCTTAAGTTTTCCTTTTTTTTGCTAACTTCCCTAGAAAGCTCGGTTAAAGAAACCCTTGAAGATGCTACCCAAAACCCGGATAAGCCACTTGGACGCTACCTTTACACCAAGGCCTTATTCTTCGGCTCTACCATTTCCATTTGCCCCCTGTCCTCCCAAACCCATTTCTGATGTTCATGTTGAATAGCTGGAACTGCCTGATCACTCCCTTGAAAAACCCTCCCCTACTGCTCCTATCAAACTCAAGAGGAAAACCCCCCTATGGAATGACAACCCAAAAATGCTCCTAGAACAAAACCCCCTACAAAAAAGAAGGGTGGAGCGGCTTTAGCCCAATCTAAGGCAGATGTCAGGTTGTATGACTTACAAAATATCCCTACCAAGAAGGACAACAAGCCGATGACAAAGACTAAAGGTAAGAAGGAGACTCTATGCTAGGTGGAGATGTTGACTTATAACAGTGAGGGAAAGAGCACTGAGGACCGTGATTCTAAAGGGGATATCGTTGTGGTGGCTACTGTGGATGTGGGGATGGAGAAAACTAGTGTCAAGAGGTCCCATAGGCTGGAAAAAAATAAAAAGGAGGTGTCGGAGGATAAGATATCCAACAGCTTGGAGGAGACTCATGGCAAAGAGGGGCATACTAGTAGCAAAGAGTACAATAAAGACACTACCAAGGAGAGGGAGAAATTTATTAAAAGGACCAAGGCCACTTCTTGAATATGAACAAAATGAGCAATGCAGATTCCACCACCCAGTCTATGGACCTGATGGCTATTGAGGATGACTATTAAGAGGATAAGTGACATGACAAAGGATTTCCACAAGTTGCAAGTGCGGGTGGAAAAACTAGAACAAAAGTTTACTCGGTTGACACGAATCACCATTAAGATCATTCACAGGTCTTCTATCACACTCTCAGAGGTCCTCAAGGAATAGGTGGAGGAAAAAAAAGAGGGAGAGGGACCTAATTGGGTGGTGATGATGTCTTAAATATTCTCTTTGAGAAGTTGGATGGGGTTGCTATGTAATGTGTGGGTTTGTGTTTTGGGCTATTGGGTCTTGTTTTGTTGTTGGTTCGTTGTGCCTCTTTATTTTGTTTTCTACTATTATTGGTCTTTTGATGTAACTTTGGACTTCATCTCTTTTTAGCCCCTTGGGCTCATCATGTAAAGGGTACTGCACCTTGTAAATGCAACTTACTTTATCAAAAATATATAATATAAAAAACTATATAATATAACATCCAAAGTTGCATGGACACGAATACAAATAGAGATACGAATACGGTATCATGTATGAATACGATCATTTTTAAGACTCCCAATATGGATACAGTTGGATACAACATTCATAAAAAACACATACACATATATTTTCTAAGTAATTAGAGGATATTTTCATTACTTTAAAAACAAATAAGAAAATATAAATTTAAATAATATTTAAATTTAAATGTTAATAATTTAGTAAAGAATAAACAATTAAATGTACATTAATAAAAAAAATTATATCTAAAGAATAAATTTTATTTTTTTAAAATCTCTAATGTTTAAACAACATAATATAAATATTAAATATAAATATAAAATCATAAACAATTAACTTTTAAAATTTATAAAAAATAAAATGCTAAGAAAATTGTAGAGTTGTAATGGAAGAAGACCTAGAAAAATGGGTTGCTAAAATGGAAAAACATTTCATTTGTCTTCCTCATTTGGTGTGGGTTTTATTTATACAAAACAAAAAAAATTGCATGATTGAAGTTTCTGAAAATTAAATTTAGGAAGATTCACATCAGATTTTTTGAAAATCAAATCACATAGTATCTGGCATGGCTAGGAAATCAAAATTTTTTGGGCAACGTATGGGTACGGTATCCAACGTGTATCTGTGGTGTATCATACTCATATTTGTATCGAATATGGGGATATGTGCGCCCAGTGTTGAGATATGGTGTTGTACACCATTGCATAAAATGATTTATTATAATTTTGTAATTAAATAATTATTTAGTTGTGATGCACCTTGGTGGTGTGGTTAATCACACTATGTTATTATTTGGGGACCACTTGATGTTGTATTGTAACATTGTATTATTATTTAATGTGTGGGAGACATGTGATAATACTTCAATATTAGGGAAATATTAAATAAAGTGAATTTTTAGTACCCAATATTAAATAAGGAGTTAGTGACCTTTTGTATTCACATGGTTTTGTGGTACATGGTTTTACCTTGACATTAGTTGTATTTTGTGTGAGCTTGTGTCTATAAAAGCAAACACATGTGTAGTGGTTTAGGTTGGCTGAGTGGCTTGGTTGTCATTATTGAGTCTTTCTTAGGAGTGCATTTGTGGAGCATGGCATGGCATGTGTGGATTCATGCTTGGACACATGGGAATGCATTGGAGGGTTTAATTCTTCAGAGGTATTCATTGCAACTCTTGTATCGGTTTATTCTTGAATAATCTGATGGAGTATGGATGCTTTTGAAGGCTAGGTTTTTCCCTCTTGAGGGTTTTCCCAGGGTATATCTTGTGTTATCTTGTGGTTTTTCTATTTGATCTATGCATTGTGGTTACTTGTATGCATGTTATCTCTCATGGGTTATGTAGGAAATGGATTAAGATCATGGGTTAAATGCAATATTTCCTAACAAGTGGCATCAGAGCTTTCATGGTTGAAATGTTTTTGTTATAATCCTACTTTGAGAGTTTTTGCAAAGTTGAAGCCATGTACATGCATGTAGGGTTTGAGGAATTACAAGATATGGAACACATGTTGTAGGTGTTTGTTTGCAAATTTGGGCTTTTGGTTGTCAAGATTTGTTGGGTTTGTTGCAAATCTAAAAAATTTCAAATTTGGGTGAAAGAGGGTTTCTTGGTTTGAGTTTGCTTATGAGTGTTTTGTAGGGGAAATTTCATAGATGGCCTCTTGAGACAAAATATACTTCATGATTGGATTCGGGTTAGTCAAGAGATGAAGATTGATATAAAATTTGACCTATTTTGGAAAAGTTGAAAAAAAAATGTAAATTTTTTTTAGTCACAACCCAATTTTTCCACGTGCAAAAAATATTATTAAAAAAATAAAAAATCTCATCCTTATAAAATTCGAAGGAAAATTTCATCGTTGGGTGAAAAAATTATTAAAAAATATAACCTGCAAAATAAATAAAGTACCGATTAGAATTTTTTTTTGAAAAGAATTAAAAAATAAAAAAATAAATAAAAGGGAATCGTGGGGGGGTCCATAGACCCCACACCCCTACCTTCGTACTACTGACGGTAGTAGTATTGCTGCAAATAGTACTATCAGCAAGGCTGATAGTACTGCCTGTCGGTGCTAATTTCTGCCAGCCAATGTGCTAAAACAGTGCCATTGGCAAAATCGGACGGCGATTAAAAAAAAATTATAATTATTAAAATCTACCAATTTTATTGATTATGCCGGATTTCAAAATTTTCAAAGCCATATTTTATAATCTGTCAAGTCTTGTTGGGGGGCGAAAAAGTTTTGAAATGGAAAATTAAATTTAATTTAATAAATTTTGAAGTTTGTCGCCGCTCCTCCGCTCGTGCGCCACCAGGGTGTCGTTGGCCTGCCACCTAAGCGCCACCACAAAGCCACCCTATCAGCTAGATTGGAGAACTTATTTTCAAATGAGCATACCTTTTTCCCACAATGTCCCTTTTTTGACTTCTTGTAGTCATTGAAAAGCTCTTTCCATGCTCTTTGTTGTGGAGTTGGTTTGGTTCCTTGATTTTGCAATTTTGACATGTTTTTGGAGCCTAAAAGTTAGATGTTCTCATTTTCACTATTTTGAGCATAACTTTTGCATACAGAGTCAGATTTTTGATTTCGAAGAGTTGGAGAGAATTTATAGTGTACTACACAGTGATTTAGATTATTTATCAGTTTGAGGAGCAAGATGAGTTTGGTACTTGTTTAATCATTTGTAGGAGCCTAAGACACGAGGTGTGATTATGTGAACATTTGAACGAGTCAAGAGGCGAAACCTTGAGGGAGTACATTTTTTTATATGTTATTTAGGATGTTATAGTTGATTATCATATTGGTGTTTCTAGGTATAGGTTTACAGGTGATTTTCAAAG
Source organism: Sequoia sempervirens (assembly GCA_007258455.2). Taxonomy (NCBI): domain Eukaryota; kingdom Viridiplantae; phylum Streptophyta; class Pinopsida; order Cupressales; family Cupressaceae; genus Sequoia; species Sequoia sempervirens. The sequence continues at coordinate 43,954 of VDFB02263190.1, read as the reverse complement.
TTGGAATTTAATGGTGACAGGTATATAGGTTGTCTTCAATTTTGAGGACATGGTTCGAGACTTGGAGTCTTGTATGGGTGATAGTTGGGTGCAGGTACAAAAATGGCTATGGTTATGGTGCCATGGATATGAAGGTACATTTAATGCATTGGCATGACATTGATCATGTATGTGGTTATTTGGTGGTGATATGGTTTATTTTAGGAGATTGTTCTTATCTTCTTGATGCTTGTTTGGTCCCTTCACTATGAATACTCATTTTTGGACATGGTTGGAAAATCATATATGTGTTATTTGGTGTTTGAGTCTTGATGTCTATAGGATTACCTTCTTTGATATCTTGGTTTACAGGTTACTAATGTGATGATGAGTTTGCATGTTTTAGTGGTTTGGATCTATGAGTTATGCAGCATGTAGGTGTGTACAACCTATTGGGTTGTAGTGGGATGAGTCGGATGTGGATTTTCTATATCCACCAGGTTTGATTCACTGTTGTTGCTAATTTCATTAGTTGGCCTTGTCTATGGTCATTTGTGCATTGGTATACTGTTTCAAGATTGAGAGGAAGGATGATTTAAGTATATGACTAGTTGGTTCATGGAACTTGTAGAATGTGGTTTGATCATGATGTCATGATAGCTTGTTACATTCATTGGTTATACACTTTCAGTGGGAGATTTTGACAGTGATGACTTGGCAGTATTGGATTGGATTAGTTTTTTATATTGTTTTGTTGGCAGTTGTATGTATCTTCTTGGATTGGAGATCTTGGTTCACTTGTATGTTATTGATATTGCAGTTGAGTGTGTGCAAACCTAGATGATCTTCATGGAGAGGATGATTGTCATGATGTCATGTGTAGCTCATATCATGGTTCAATGGGAGTTGTTGGCAGTGACGTGGATGCATCATTGGTTATGGTTATCTTCATGTGGTTGGAGATATGGTTTCTTGGTTTAGAGTGTGATTGTTATTATGTCATGGTTTACTCTTGATGCTAGTTTATAGTTTGGCATGGTACACATGTTCTCTTGAGACCAAGATGTATTTTATGATGCGTGTGATCTCCTAGGAGGAGATGGTAAGATCATGTTGTCATGATAGGTTCTTGACTCTTTAGTTGGAGCTTTGACATTGATCTTGGTAGTTCTCTTTGTATTGAGTACATTGATCATTTTCTTGATTACTTCATGATGGTGTTGTATTGCATTTGGAGTTTCACATGGATTGATTGGTTACAAGTGCTCATGGATACTTAGAGATGTAGGTGATGGTTGGAGTTCTCTTGTGATTAGAGACAATTTTCTTGAGATGATTAGTCTTTGGAGGTTCCAGCAGGAAGACCGAGGAGCTTTCACCTGGGTATGGATGTGAGTTCATGATAGACTGATAGAGGAGATTGTTCTTGGAGTGATTCATGATGGCTTGATTATCCTGGAGGAGCATTCTCATTCCCAACTCTTGGTCTACTCAGTAGTTTATTATTTGAGAGGTATTTTCCCATTATATCTTTCAGATGTGTTATATTTCATGCTTTGATTTCTCATGGGATTGAGTTGATCCATGGTGATTGATTATGGAGATTCATTTTAGGATTGTTTTGCATGAGTTTATAATGCTTTATCTTTCATAGATATGGATCTTGATCTATGGATAGTTAGTTCTGGAGGATTCATTTTGAGGGATGTTATGGCATGGTTATCTCCTTGTGCATTTGAGTTTATGATATCATTTTTTGATGAGGATTGTTGGGAGATGGTTTATGGGTTGATTTCCAGTTTTGTGGATGGTTACTTTGAGTTTGATCTTCTTTATTTGAGATGCTTACATCCATGTTGGCATTGTTACATTGATTCATATATTGTACTTGATCTGTGAAATTGGTTGTTATGGATGTTGTTGATGCTTTTCATTTGGGGTTGTTTAGGAGATCATACTTGACACAACATTGCACTTTTGATGTGTTGGTAGGAGAACATTATGATTTACAGGTTTCTCTCTTCATGGTTCCTTCTTGGATGTTCATGTTTTGGGGAGGATGCAACATGTTGTGAGAGATTATGCGGCTCTTGGGTTGTATGTGTGGATCATTGTTATTGTTCTTGGTACTTCATGCTTTGATTTACTTATCACACCTTGATATAGTGTTGATTAGTAGACTTGATATGCTTTGACATTACCTATGTAGTGGGAGTTCCTGGTTATGTATGTTCTTCATTGACAGGTTTTATACAGGGAGCTTGTGGTTGTAGTTTATGGGTTGCATATATTCTTGGCGTGAGTTTACTGATGTATTGATAGCTTGGAGGTATGGATTGTTGGATGTATTAGCATGTGTTGTGGATGCTATTTTTGATCATATGGATTTTTTAGTTGATAGCAGCTTGATTAGATCCTTTGTTATCACTTGGATTTGATTCTTGTGCTCATGGATTGGTGCACTTTCACCTTGGCATGTACCCTTTCTTCCATAGGTGGCACATTGGAGGATGAGAGGAGTTCTTGCTTGAGATGGTGATCACTTTGTTCTTACTGCAAGTATCTTTTTGAAGCACAGGAGCATGTTACAAATTCATGTGATTTCATGTATGGCTATGATGATGTATTTCATGTATCGATCCCTTATGCAATGCATACAACAAGTGGGAGAATGTTGAGATATGGTGTTGTACACCATTGCATAAAATGATTTATTATAATTTTGTTATTAAATAGTTATTCAGTTGTGATGCACCTTGGTTGTGTTGTTAATCACACTAGGTAATTATTTGGTGACCACTTGATGTTGTATTTTAACATTGTATTATTATTTAATGTGTGGGGGAGATGTGATAATAATTTAATATTAGGGAAATATTAAATAAAGTGAAGTCTTAGTACCCAATATTAAATAAGGGGTTAGTGGTTTTGTATTCACATGGTTTTGTGGTACATGGTTTTATCTTACCACTAGTTGTATTTTGTGTGAGCTTGTGTCTATAAAAGAAAACACATGTGTAGTGGTTTAGGTTAGCTGAGTGATTTGGTTGTCATTATTGAGTCTTTCTGATGAACTTGCATTTGTGGAGCATGGCATGGGATGTGTGGATTCATTTTTGGACACATGGGAATGCATTGGAGGGCTTGATGTTTCAGAGGTATTAATTGTAACTCTTGTATTGGTTTATTGTTGAATAATATGATGGAGTATGGATGCTTTTGGAGGCTAGGTTCTTCCCTCTTGAGGGTTTTCCTAGGGCATATCTTTTGTTATCTTATGGCTTGTCTATTTGATCTATGCATTGTGGTTACTTGTATGCATGTTTATCTCTCATGGGTTATGTAGGAAATGGATTAAGATCATGGGTTAAATGCAATATTTCCTAACAACTGGTATCAGAGTTTTCATGGTTGAAGATTTTTTGTTAGAATCCTAGTTTGATAGTTTTTGCAAAGTTAAAGTCATGGACATGCATGTAGGGTTTGAGGCATTATAAGATATGGAACATATGTTGCAAGTGTTTATTTGCAGATTTGGGCTTTTGAGTTGTCAAGATTTGTTGGGTTTATTGCAAATCTGAAGTTTTCCAAATTTGGGTGAAAAAGGGTTTCTTGGTTTGAGTTTGCATATGAGGGTTTTGTAGGGGAAATTTCATAGATGAAATCTTGAGAGAAAATCAAATTCATGGTTGGATTTAGGTTGGCTAAGAGACAAAGATTAATATAAAATTTGACCTATTTTGGAAAAGTTGAAAAAAAATGCATACTTTTTTTAGTCATAGCCTAATTTTGCCATGTGCAAAAAATATTATTAAAAAAAAAAAATCTTGTCCTTATAAAATTTGCAAGAAAATTTCATCGTCGGGCGAAAAAATTATTAAAAAATATAACTTGCAAAATAAATAAAATACTGATTAGAAAAAAAAATTAAAAGAATTAAAAATAAAAAAAATTAAAAGGGAATCGTGGAAGGGTCTGCAAACCCCCCATGCCCCTATCCTTGTACTACTTATGGCAGCAGTACTGCCTCAAACAGTACTATTGGCCAAGCTTGTAGTACTTCCTACCGGTGGTACTGTCTATCGACCAGCGTGCCAGGATAGTACCACCGACAAAATCCACCGGCAATTAAACAATTTTTATAATTATTAAAATCTATCAATTTTATCAATTATGTTGGATTTCAAAAATGTCAAAGCCATATTTTATAATCTGTCAAGTCTGGTTGGCGAGGGGTAAAAAAAATTTTGAAATGGAAAATTAAATTAAATTTAATAAATTTTCAAGTTTGTTGCCGCTCCTTTGCCTGTGTGTCGCGGACCCACCACCTGAGTGCCACCACAAAGCCACCCTATAAGCCAAATTGGAGAACTTATTTTCAAATGAGCATAACTTTTGGCCATGATGTCCTTTTTCGACTTCTTGTAGTCGTTGGAAAGCTCTTTCCATGCTCTTTGTTGTACGGAGCTGGTTTAGTTCCCTAATTTTGCAATTTTGACTTGTTTTTGGAGCATGAAAGTCAGATGTTCTTGTTTTCACTATTTTGAGCATAAATTTTGCATATAGAGTTGGATTTTCGATTTCAAAGAGGCGTTGGAGAAAATTTGCAGTGTACTACACAATGGTTCAGATTATTTTTCAATTTGAGGAGGAAGATGAGTTTGGTACTTGTTTGATCGCTTGTAGGAGCCTGAGAGTCAGGGTGTGGTTGTGTGAGCATCCAGACGAGTCAAGAACCGAAACCTTGAGGGAGTACATGTTTTATATGTTATTTATGATACTACAACTAATTATCAGATTGGTGTTTCTTGGTGTAGGTTTACAAGTGATTTTTAGAGTTAGACTTTGATGGTGACAGGTTATCTTCGATTTTCAGGACATGATTGGACATGGTTCAAGACTTGGAGTCTTGTATGGGTGATAGTTGAGTGCAAGTACAATGATGGCTATGGTTATGGTGTCTAGTATATGTAGGTACATTTGATGTATTGGCACGACATGATCGTGTATGTGGTTATTTGGTGGTGATATTGTTTGATGTTAGGAGATTGTCTTATCTTATTGATGCTTGTTTGGTCCCTTGACTATGATTACTCATTTGTGGACATGGTTGGAAAATCATATCTGTAGTTGATTTGGTGTTTGAGGACCTTGATGTCTATAGGATTATCTTCTTTGATATATCGGTTTACAGGTTACTAATGTGATGATGAATTTGCATGTTTTAGTGGTTTGGGTCTACGAGTTATGCAACTTGTAGGTGTGTATAGCCTATTGGGTTGCAGTGGGATGACTTGGATGTGGATTGTCTATATCTACCAGGTTTGATTCAATATTGTTACAAATTTCATTAGTTGGCCTTGTCTGTGGTCATTTGTGCATTGGTATGCTATTTCAGGATTGAGAGGATAGATGATTTGAGTATTTGACTAGTTAGTTCATGGGACTTGTAGCATGTGGTTTGATCACAATGTCATGATAGCTTGTAGCATTCATTGGTTATACACTTTCAATGGGAGATTTTGACAGTGATGACTTGGCACTATTGGATTGGATTTTTTGTGATATTGTTTTGTTGACAGTTGTATGTATCTTCTTGGATTGGAGATCTTGGTTCACTTGTATGTTATTGATATTGCAGTTGAGTGTGTGCAGACCTGGATGATCCTCATGGAGAGGTTGGTTGTCATGATGCCATGTGTAGCTCGTATTATGGTTCAGAGGGAGTTGTTGGCAGTGGCGTGGATGCATCATTGGTTATGGTTATCTTCATGTGGTTACATATATGGTTTCTTGGTTTAGAGTGTGATTGTTATTATGTCATGGTTTACTATTGATACTATATTAGAGTTTGGAATCGTACACATTTTCCCTTGAGACCAAGATGCATGTTATGGTGCATGTGATCTCCTAGGAGGAGATGGTTAGATCATGTTATCATGATAGGTTCTTGATTCTGCGATTGGAGCTTTGACATTGATCTTGGTAATTCTCTTTCTATTGAGTACATTGATCATTTTCTTGATTACTTCATGATGGTTCTATGTTACATTTGGAGTTTGGAATAGATTGATTGGTTGCAGGTGCTCATGGATACTTAGAGATGTAGGTGATGGTTGGAGTTCTCTTGTGATTAGAGACATTTGCTTGAGATGGTTACTCTTTGGAGGTTTTGGTAGGAAGACCGAGGAGCTTTCACCTGGGTATGGATGTGAGTTCATGATAGACCAATAGAGGAGATTGTTCTTGGAGTGAGTCATGATGGATTGATTATCTTGGAGGAGAATTCTCATTCCCCACTCTTGGTCTACTCGGCAGTTTATTATTTGAGAGGTATTTTCCCATTATATTTTTCATATGTAGTGCAGTAAAATTTATGGATTTGATTGTGTTTTAGTTTTTCACATCAATGTTTCAAATCATACTACATGATCCATCATTAGGATGAAAGAGAGTTGGAGGAAAAGAAATGGATTGTTGCAAACCAAAGCAAGCTAAAAAGAGAGAGAGGGAATACAAGGAAGGAGGCACATGATTCGAGGTTAAGGGTAGATTAAAAAATAAAAAATAAAAGGAGTAAAGGAGAAAATAAATAAGGAAAATGAACCCTAGATAGCACCTTGAAGAGGGAATGAAGAATGAAAGGAATTAAAACAAAGAAAGTTATAAAGGAAGCAAGATAAAGAAATAGAGAGTAAAAGAAAACTAGAATTTGAATAATCAGAAAGGTTCAGATTAAGATGAAACAACAAGAACAAGGAAGCAACAACAATGAAGAGAACCCAAAAATAAATCAAGGAAAGAACCAATTTAAGATGAATAAAAAGAGCCCAAAAAATTAAAAATTAAAAGACAAAAAGAGGAAAATAATATATAATGACTAAAAGAGAATTATATAAAGAAATTTATTATAATAAAAATTAAAAATTAATATTATAAATATTATATAATGTTTATTAATTAATATATAGTTTCTATTAAAATATAATAATAATAATAAATAAAATAAATAAGTAAATAGAAATAAAAATAAAATTAGAAAGTTAAAATTATAATTTAAAGAAAAAACAAAAATAGAAATTAAAAAAAAGAAGAAGAAGAAATAAAGAAAAAATAAATAAATAAAAATGAGATAATAAAAAGATATAGGTATAAATCAAGGAAAATAACAAAATAAAATAAAGAAAGAAATAACATTAAAATTTAAGAGATAAACAAACCAAAATAAGATAAAAAGAAAAAATTAAAATAAAATAAAATAAACATAAAAATAAAATAATAATAAAAATAAGAATGATATGATAATAACATAAAATAACAAAAACAAATTAATAAAGAAGAAAATAACAAAATAAAATAAATAATTAAGAATAATAAATAAAAATAAAAGCTTTAAAAGAATAAATTAGAAATGAATAAAGAAATAAAGAAAAATGAGATAATAAAATGATAAAGGTAATAACAAAATAAAATAAAGAAAAACTAAAATAATATTTAAATTTAAAGAAAGAAAATTAAAAATAATACAAAATAAAAAATAAAATAAAATGATATAATAATAAAATAAAATAACAAAACAAAATAATAAATAAAAAAATAAACTTTAAAAGAATAAAAAATTTATTCTAATGAAAAATAATAAACAAATAAATAAATAAATAAAAATAAAAATAATAAAATAAAATAAAAAAAATAAAAAAAAATAAATTATAAATTATAAATAAATAAATAAATAAATAAATAAAATAAAATAAAATAAAAAAATAAAATAACTAAAGAATAATAAATAAAGTAACAAAGATGTAATTATAGGAGAAAATTTTAAGATAATAAGACAAAATAAAATAAAATAAAATTATATTTGTTATAAAGCATCTAGTAAAAATAATACAATATTTAAATAATAAATTTACAAAGATGTTAGAAGATAAACAAGGAGTAAAGGAAAAATTGACTAAAACTAAGAGCAAGGACCCAATACAAGAAGGTAAAGAAATAAACCAAAGAGAGTAGAAAAATGACAAAAAAGGGGGGGTAATGAGGACACCCGACAAAAGAGGGGAAGGAAAAGCCCAGAGGAATGAGGAGAAGCAGAAAGGAAGAAACAAAAAAACAAAAAGAGAACCCTCAAGAAACGAATGGGGAATGAAAAGGAAAAAGCGGGAGACAGTCAAGTGGTTAAGATGGTGGTTTCTAAGATTGGATAACAGAGGTTGCCAGGAAAGACTGAGATTCCAACCCTCATCACGATTCAAGTTGGTGGGATGATTGCTAATTTTGATGACTTCCTTGAGTTTTCTCTTAAAAAAGTTGTCTTCTTTGTATAAAACTTGAAAGTCTTCTAGACAAATGTGGTGTTTGGTGAAAGAAGAGTGCTCTGCGAGAGCAGATTTGAAGACACGATCATGCTTGATGTCTGCACTATGCTCTTTGATTCTTGTCCTAAAAGAGCGACCTGTTTCCCCTATGTAAGGGATGCCACAAGAGCAAAGCACCTTGTCAACACCTGATTCAAGAAGGATGTCCTTAAATTATAATTTTAACTTTCTAATTTTATTTTTATTCCTATTTACTTATTTATTTTATTTATTATTATTATTATATTTTAATAGAAACTATATATTAATTAATAAACATTATATAATATTTATAATATTAATTTTTAATTTTTATTATAATAAATTTCTTTATATAATTCTCTTTTAGTCATTATATATTATTTTCTTCTCTTTTTCTTTTAATTTTTAATTTTTTGGGCTCTTTTTAGTCGTCTTAAATTGGTTCTTTCCTCGATTTATTTTTGGGTTCTCTTCATTGTTGTTGCTTCCTTGTTCTTGTTGTTTCATCTTAATCTGAACCTTTCTGATTATTCAAATTCTAGTTTTCTTTTACTCTCTATTTCTTTATCTTGCTTCCTTTATAACTTTCTTTGTTTTAATTCCTTTCATTCTTCATTCCCTCTTCACGGTGCTATCTAGGGTTCATTTTCCTTATTTATTTTCTCCTTTACTCCTTTTCTTTTCTATTTTTTAATCTACCCTCAACCTCGAACCGTGTGCCTCCTTCCTTGTATCCTCTCTCTCTTTTTAGCTTGCTTTGGTTTGCAACAATCCATTTCTTTTCCTCCAGCTCTCTTTCATCCTGATGATGGATCATGTAGTATGATTCGAAACGTTGATGTGAAAAACTAAAACACAATCAAATCCATAAATTTTACTGCACTACTTGATGGATTGTAGAAACTTGATATCTTTTTCAGATGTATTATGTTTCATGCTTTGATTTCTCATGGGTTTGAGTTAATTCATGGTGATTGATTATGGAGACTCATTTGAGGATTGTTTAGCATGATTTTATGATGCTTTATCTTTCATAGATATGGATTTTGAGCTATGGAACTAGTTAATTCTAGAGGATTCATTTTGAGGGATGTTATGGCATGGTTATCTCCTTGTGCATCTGAGTTTATGATATCATTCTTTGATGAGGATTGTTGGGAGATGGTTTATGGGCTGATTTCCAATTTTGGGGACAGTTACTTTGAGTTTGATCTTCTTAATTTGAGAAGCTTACATCCATGTTGGCATTGTTACATTGATTCATATGTTGTACTTGATCTATGAGATTGGGTGTTATGGATGTTGTTGGGGATTTTTCATTTGGGGTTGTTTAGGAGATCACACTTGACACAACATTGCACTTTTGAGGTGTTGGTAGGAGAACAAATTATGATTTATAGGTTTCTCTCTTCATGGTTCCTTCCTGGATGTTCCTATTTTGGGTAGGATGGTGGTAACATGTTGTGAGAGATTATGCAGCTCTTGGGCTGTATGTGTCGATCATTGTTATTGTTCTTGGTACTTCATGGGTTGATTTACTTATCACACCTTGATATAGTGTTGATTGGTAGACTTTATATTCTTTGACATTACCTATGCAGTGGAAGTTCCTGGATATGTATGGTCTTCATTGACAGGTTTTATATAGGGAGCTTGTGGTTGCAATTTATGGGTTTCATATGTTCTTAACAAGATTTTATTGATGTATTGATACCTTCGAGGTATGGATGGTTGTATGTATTAGCATGTGTTATGTATGCTATATTTTTTATCATGTGGGTTTTTTAGTTGACAATAGATTGATTAGAGCCTTTTTATCACTTGGATTTGATGCTTGTTCACATAGATTGGTGCACTTTCACCCTTGCATGTTCTTTTTCTTCCATAGGTGGCACATTGGAGGATGAGATTTTTTTCTCGAAATGGTGGTCGCTTTGTTCTTATTGCAAGTATCTTGTTGGAGCATGAGAGCATGTTACAAATTCATGTGGTTTCATGTATGGCTATGATGATATATTTCATGTGTTGATCCCTTATTCAAAGTATACAACAAGTGGGAGAATGTTGAGATATGATGTTGTACACCATTGCATAAAATGATTTATTATAATGTTGTAATTAAATAATTATTTAGTTGTGATGCACCTTGGTGGTGTGGTTAATCACACTAGATAATTATTTGGGGACCACTTGATGTTGTATTGTAACATTGTATTATTATTTAATGTGTGGGAGACATGTGATAATAATTTAATATTGGAAAAATATTAAATAAAGTGAACTCTTAGTACCCAATATTAAATAAGGGGTTAGTGGTTTTGTTGTACATGGTTTTACCTTACCACTAGTTGTATTTTGTGTGAGCTTGTGTCTATAAAGGCAAACACATGTGTAGTGGTTTAGGTTGGCTGAGTGGTTTGGTTGTCATTATTGAGTCTTTTTGATGAGTGCATTTGTGGAGCATGGCATGGGATGTGTGGATTCATGCTTGGACACATGGTAATGCATTGGAGGGCTTGATGCTTCAGAGGTATTCATTGTAACTCTTGTATTGGTTTATTGTTGAATAATATGATGGAGTATGGATGCTTTTAGAGGCTGGGTTTTTCTAGGGTATAACTTGTATTATCTTGTGGTTTGTCTATTTAATATATGCATTGTGGTTACTTGTATGCATGTTTATCTCTCATGGGTTATGTAGGAAATGGATTAAGATCATGGGTTAAATGTAATATTTCCTAACACCCAAGGAGGGGCAGGGGTGTATCTGGCTACTCTGATAATATCTAATATAATATTATATATATTTTTAATAATACCTAATATATACATAAAATAATTTATAAATATTATATTAATAAATTACTTATATATTATATAACTAAAATATAAATATACTAAATAAATATTATATTATTATTTTTATCAGTAATAAGTTTTTTTATTTATATTATTGAAAAAGGAATTACATCGATATAAGTTTTAAGCCTTCAACCCCCAAACCTTATACATCAGCATTTAAAAAAAAATGAACTCGGTCATCTTCATCTATAACTACAAAAGATGCAACATGAACTTCCAATTTTTTTGTGACATATTCATGAAGCCCATCCATAACCTACAACCAACTACAAACACCTAGCTTGTACCAACAGGGTGCTACAAACATAACATTTATACACAAGCATATAAAAAATACAGATAGAAACCACTCTTGCCACACCAAGGATTTAAAGCCGTGAAAATCCAGCTTGAGCCACGAACCGCTTCAATGATCCCGCCTTCAAACTTGGTCTTCTATTGCCTACCATTCACAAAAAGGAATGATTTCAAATTAATCACAAAACTTAGAGCCCTACCAGCAAGCCAACCCACCCTCACGTTCTTTAAAAACCACCCCTTCTTGCCCTTGCACACCGACGACCACCCCTCCTTGCCTAGCATTTCCTCCTGGGTATTTGTTGTGGAATTTTTGGTGTCTCTTGCCTTGTTGCAACATCTTGATGATGGAGCACCAGTTTCAAATTCTCCCAAGCCATCAATATCTCCAACTTATAAGCGTCTCTATCAGTTCTCCTTTGCCACCTCACGAAAGGGATCAAACCCTCTTCAGTCACATCATCCATATCTTCTATTCCTTTTGAAACATCAAATCCCACTCCCGACATAGCCCACTCCAGAAATGATTCCATCCCCATGAACAAATCCACCTCAAAAGGCGTGGACATAACCCATTTGATTACTTCAATTTCTTCATTCAACTCCAGCCCCCAAGAAAAGATCATGGAAGCTATGTCTACGTTCAACTTTCCTTTGTGCTTTGCTTCAATGAAATGTGCACCCAAAGTTTCCAGCACTGCCTCTACAACCTCATCCTATGGGCATTTCAGTAAAAATTTCAACCGAAATGCAGTCACAGGACCAAAGAAGCCTTTTTGTTGTTTCTACGTTGAAAACCCATACATGGCCTCCATCCTCGCGTAGCTGGGCACGCCACCAAACCTAACAAAAACTACGCTAAATTTGAACATACTCTACCCTTTACAAACTTTAATAGACTTCCAATCTGAGCCATTAATGACATCCTTCATCGTCGTCCTACAAACATCATGGCATTAACTACCATCTCTGTCGCAACTTTATATACTCATTAAAATCTAAAGTTTTAGGGAATTTCAAGATCGCAAAAGGATGATCCAAATCCCCTTGTCCTTTTCACATGACCTCTGCTCTGACATTGTCCTGCCATCCATCAACGAAAATACTTCTACACAAAAGCATAGAAATTCAGGGAAAAATTATCTGTTATCCCTCCTTTCTTCAAAAAATCACCCACACCCAACCAACCAATATAAACTAGGACTCCCTCACATGGAGCCTGTGCTTAATAAAAGTACATGTCTAGGAAATGCATTAGAACCGTTAGGAAACTTCATCAACAAAAAAAACTCTAAGATCTTCCAAAACATAATCGCCAATATTATTGAAAGTAACTGCCCACTTGGATAGGAAGTCAGCCTTTGTATTCCCTGATCGCCTAATGTGGCTCACTTTAAAATCCTCAAAATATTCTAATTCTTTAAGGATTGCTCTAACATAGCTCTGTAGATGCCAAGCCTTTGCCCCCAAATCAATAATAGCCTAAGTAATTATCAAGGAATCCCCTTCAAGGTGGATTTTCTGAACACCTACTGTTTGAGCTATGCCAACAGCTAATAAGGATGCTTTGGCTTCAACCACATTATTAGTCCCCTCCTCTATTTTTTTTCTCCTAAAGCAATAGAATTCCCTTGAAGATCTCTGATTATGACACCTACACCTGACGGACCAGGATTGCCTCTCGCAACCCCGTCAAAATTTACCTTGTGCCAACCTTCTAGATGTTTTTCCCAACAAACATTTTCAACGTGCTAGCCTTCTTAGGAATAGTAGCCATCATTCCCACATTTAATTTAATCCTAATGCCAGACAATGTTCTTTGAATTTTGCTATCATCCTGAGAGAAAGGAAAATGTATGTTATGCAGATGTGAAGCTACTAAACTCACTACTTCTTCAATCATATGATCAATGTGATACAACAATCTGTTCAGGGGATCACTCTTGTCCAAAAAAATTCTTATATTCCTCTCTTTCCAAATCTCCCAAATTACTAGAGAATGGGAAACTAACCAAATGCTTGAGAGGAAAGATTTTTTCTGAGCAATTGGCCAACTTTCAAATACCTCTTTTAGAGTCCTTTGAAAAGGACCATACCATCCCAATTTCAACCTTAAATTCTCCCAGCACTTAGTTGCTATGTCGCATTGCATAAGTAAGTGGTCGATCGATTCCTCAACCCCATTACACATTACACATTCTGTGGGACCAGCAAAGCCTAGATGCTTCCTCCTTTCCCCCGTTAGAATTCTACCACTCACTGCAAGCCAAGCAAAGGTGTCTACCTTTGGAAGACAGTTCTTGTTCCAACAAAGATTTTTTGCCCAAAAATTTTCCCTTTCCACAGAATCTAGAAACTGGTTGCCAATTTTGACTGAATAATTCCCATTAGTAGAGCCACACCAAATGATTCTATCATCATGCTCTGATAGCAACACTTTCCTCTCCTTAAAATTCCTTGCATCCTCTGAATTTTCTAAACAAATAATCCATCTACGGGGACCTCCTTCCACCCCCATTCCTATCCAAACAGACCATGTTTTAGTTCTACATAATCCCTCACCTTAAATCTCCCCATCTTTGAGTGAAAAAAGCTTTGAGATCCTACAAGTCGGCCTCTTCATGCAGATTTGGCCACCCGTCCCAAGAGTCCTCCCAAAATTTTGCTTTAAGACCATTTCCAATTTTCCAAGATATATGATTTAGAATAACCGGCCTACATGAAACAATAAAGTTCCAAATGGTCGAACCTTTAGGTGGGTTACGAATCGTGAAGATCCTATGATCCTTAGTAGAATCCAAATATTTTTCCTTCAAAATTTTAACCCATAATAAATCTAGATTAGCATACATATTCTAGACCAACTTTTCTCCAAGAGCTTCATTCATGAGTTGCCAATCCCTCAGACCAACTCCCCCTTTCTCCTTAGCGCGACAAATCTTATCCCAAGCTAGCAATGAAATTTTATCCTGTTCACTAGCCCCATTCCAAAAGAATTTCCTCATGCGTTGCCAAATAGATCTGATCACTTTCTTTGGGATCTTTAAACACATCATTGAGTAAACTGGAATCACAGAGATTATAGATTTTAGCATTAGAATTCTACTGGTCAGCAGCAGTTAACCATTTGCTCTTCCAACCATCCATCCAACTTAGACAAGAATCCAACAAATCTTTCCATATACCTACCTTATTATCACCTCCAAAAAGAGGTATCCCCAAATATTTGTTAGGGAGGGTTCCAAATCTCATACCAAGAATCCTACAAATTTCCAATTATTTTTGCAAGGGAGTGTTGAAAAAGAAAATTTCAGAATTTCGCCAATTACTGCATTGCCCGAATGCCAAACCATAGGAATCTAAAGAATCCTTCATCACATGGGCTTCTTTGAAAGTGGCCTCCCCCAACAAAAAAGTGTCATCAAAAAATTGAAGATGTGAGATTGGATCAATTCCTTCAGCAATTTTGATGCCTTTCCACAAACCATTTCTTCATTTCTGAGAAATCAATCTTCTTAATACCTTAGCCAGGATAATGAAAAGAAAAGGCGATATAGGGTCGCCTTGTCTAATGCCTTTAGAGGATTCAAAAAAACATTGCTCGGACTTCCATTCACCAAAACAGAGAAACGAGGGGTACTAATACAACTCTCAATCCACACGAGCCACGCTTGACAAAAACCAAATTTTTCCAAAACTTTTAGCAAAAAACTCTTATTAACTTCATCATATAATATTATATAATAGATTTAAATATATTATTGATATTGTATAAAAATATATGTATAATAAATAATTTTAAAATAGTATAATATAATATAATATACATTATTTATATTATATAACATATATTATTAAATTAACATGTACATACAATGTACTTTTTACTTGTAAAAGTAATTGTTGTTTTTTTTCAAATAGTCAAGTGAGGTGTGAAATATCAAAGTAAGTCAATTGTTGTTGTAGATATCTTTTGGTTATGGCGTTTCTCCCTCTCCCTCTACCATGTGTCCACCTTGTTGCCTCTGTTATTTATGAAAATAGTCCAAATATTTTATATGTGTTTATGTTTCATGTGTCATTACACTATTCACAAGGGTTTGTCATTGACTAGTTGGCTACCTAGTAAATGTTTTACCAAAGAAAGCTCCATTCATTTTCAGTAGAAACACTTCTTACGCTTATTTATTTATTAAAAGGTATTATTTTATATTAGAAATTATTAAATATAAGCCTAATACAATATATAATTAATATATAATATATATTTTATATGATACATATTAAATTCTAATATAATTATACTCATTATTATATGTAATATTTTATATAAAAATTATATTATTATTATATATTATTTTTTATAGTATGAACCATTAAATACAAATATGAAATTATTAGTGCTTTGATCAAAGAGCCTATCATTTATGCTAGCATAAAGTAAGGGAGTGATTAATGACAACAAGAAAATTATCTATTCCTTGAAAAAATGATGTTAGAATGGCAAATTACTTGAATGAAAGATATTGCTTCCATTTTGACATGATAAATTAGTAATTGGTGCTATAGTCGATGAGTAATTCACTATGGTAGCATATAGCGAAACTGCATAATGATTTCCCTCGAACAAAAAAGCAAAGGTAATTATTAATTCAAGCCAATAATACTTTCCTTAACTTTTAATGTTTAATATGGAAATATTTATCACTCCCTCCATCTCTCCTACTCTATATCTCTATCTCTATTTGTATCTCTCTATCTCCCTCTCACTCCTCTCTCTATCTCTTTCTATTCATATCTTTCTCTACCTCTCTATCTCTTTGCATATCCCTCTCTATCGAGCTCTATATTTCCCTCTATCTATATCTATCACTCTCCCTCTTCCTCTCCCTCTCTATATATTGAGCTATCTCTCCTCTCCCCCCATCTTCTTCTCTCTCTTCCTCTCTACGTACCTATCTCCCCCCTTCTCTCTCTCCCTCTACCTATCTCTCTCCCTTTTCTACCTATCTATCTCTCCCTCTCTCCCCCTCTTCTCAATCTCTCCCTCATCTACCTATCTATCTCCCTCCATCTCTCCCTCCCTTTCCTCCTCCCTATCCACTTATCTATCTCTCTCTACGTCTCTCTCCTTTATCTTCCCATATATATTCATCTTTCTCTTTATCTCTTCCCATATATCTTTATCTCTCCCTCTCTTTATCTCCCCGTATTTCTCCTCTTCCTCTAGATTCATCTCCATTTCTCTATCTCTCTTTCTCTTTGTATATCTCTCTATATCTCTCTCCCTCCCCCCTCTCTATATCTCCTTCCCATCTCTCCCTCTTCCTCTATACCTATATCTCATTATCTATATCTCTCTTATTCACCCCATCTCTCCTAGGTACTCTCTCTATATCCCTCTCTCTAAATCTCTCTATATATCACTTCCTATTTCTATCTTTGTTTCTCCCTCTCCCTCTTTTTATCCCTATCTCTCCATTTCTCTCCCTCTTTCCCTACTGCAAACATAACATGAGCCTGTTGGTAATGGGGATTGATTATCATCCTAATAAAAAGGTTTTGTTTAGTCATGTTTGGATCCTTCATCTATCTTCCCTCTCCCCCTTCTATCTCTAGACATGTCTCCCCCTCTCTATCCATCCATCTCTCTCCCTTTCCCTCTTCCTAGACCTCTATATCTATCCCGTTGCCTTTTTATATTTCTTCTCTCATCTCTCCCTCCATCTTTATCTCATTATCTATCCATCTCTCTCTACCCCTATATCTCTCCCTCCCTCTCCACCTCTCTCTATATATCATTTCCTATATCAATCTTTAATTTCTACCTCTCTCTCTCTCTCATTCTCTCCCTCTATCCTTCTCTATATATCTCTCTTCCATCTCTATCTATCCCTCTCTCCTCTCTCTCTTGATCCCTCCTTTTCCTTATCCATCTAGACATCTCCACCTCCATCTCTATCTCTATCGCCTATCTCTATCTACTTACCTCTCTCTCTCTCTCGCTCTTCTCCCTCTACCTATCCCTATTTCTATCCCTATCTTTCCCTATCTCTCCATCTCTCCCTATTGAACACATAGCATGAAGCTATTGGCAATGGAGCCTAATTATCTTCCTCATGTTCAAAGGTTTTGTTTAAGTTATGTTTTGATCCCTATAAGTGGATGCATAGTTGATTGTAAGCTATCACTTCTCCATTGAGAACTTAATTTCACAAACAACATCAATTGCCAAATGGCCTACTGATTGACCTTGTGTACTACATAATTGCATGCAAAAGATACACCAAAATTTTCCCTAATTGACCTTCCACACATCTTCGATGTACCCATTGCACACCAAGGTGTGATTGCTAGTTGTATTATATTAAAGTAAAATCAAATTGCAGCTACTCACCTAATGAAACAATGTTTTGTTTTGACATCCTAAAACTGTTTCACAAGACCACCACTGAATTATGTTTGAAGTCTTTTAAGGGAATACCATTTTCATTTCCTAAAGCAAGCAACAAAAACTTTGAAATGCTTGTATTTTCTCTTCCTCAAAAATTTCCAATCTCAATTCCTACCATTTTTTTCCCTTAATGTTTGACATTGAGGCTCTGACACTTTGAATTTCAAGTTTACTTTACTCTTTTTCCAAAAAAAATCAAAAGCATTCCACGTTATGTTTATGCTTAGGATCTTGCCCTGAGACTTTGGATTGCCTAACTTGGTATAACATTGGTTTTGCACTCAATTTAGGAAGTTGGGTGCTAGGGTTGGGCAATGAAACATTATGCAACCTTCTTGCAATTATAGTCCAGTTTATCTGGTTGTGGGAGTTTGAACATGGGTCACTCTACCATTACAAAACCACTCTTTAGGTATTCATGATTCCTAAGGATTAATTCTTGTCAATTTTAATGCTTGCAAAAACACAAAACCTTTGTGATTTCTTTAGCCTAGCTATTCCTTCATCACATTTTCCAAGAACAAACTTTTGATGCTAAATAGATGCCACTAAATCTTAAGTCAACATGCGTCTAATCTGGACAATTACCTACAAATAAACTACTTTCAGGTGGGCTTAAATTAACATTTCACCTTTTAAAAACCTTAAACCACTTAATAATCAGCTAATAACAAAACTAAAACCACTGTTGTCATGCTCAGGATCATTGTAAAAAAAGAAGGTAATAGACTCAACATTACCAGAACTTGCATTATCATCAATGAAATACCCCAACATATTTTGGCACAAATGCAAGAAAAACAATACAACAAAAATTGATAATTCTGAATTTTTTTATCAACTTGCATTATCATCAATCAAATACCCCAACATATTTTGGCACAAATGCAAGAAAAACAATGCAACAAAAATTGATAATTCTGAATTTTTTTTATCAATGACTATATCATGAGTACGTTGTATATGTCAATCAAGCAATTTTAGAAATCTATGAATAACTTCCAGCTATTAGGGAAACCTTAGGCGGCAGATTTAGCTCCAAGAAATAACTCCTGAACTTTTTCATGAGACCACGTGGGAGGATATAGGCCCTGTTGGAATGTACTACCAAAAAATCAGCGTGAGTCCTTGTTAGTTGTTGTTCATGTACAGTAAAATGCATGCTATATCTACAAGTTTAATTTAAACCCAAAAGAATTACAAATACATAATTTGCTGGTCGATAGGCATAACAACAAAAGGGCATACGGCAAATTCATCACTAACAATTCACTGAAGAAAAATTCATCGCCACGGACTAAGCTCTCCATTCACTGAACCTTGCTCTCTCGTTCGCCACTATGTCTCTGGTTTGTGCGCTTCTCAGAAGAGTGCCACATGGTTATTCGAATCTTGCTTCCCTGTAACACCACGTCTCTAACAAAATTTGAACAATTTGAATAAAATTCAAAGTGACATGTAACAATATATAAGATCTATCGGTCCAAATAAGACAAATGTACAAAATTTAAGATGAAAGTTGACACACATCAAGTCCACTTGAAGCCTGCACGCCATTTCATCACACTTAGTAACTCCACCCAAAATTGGTTTCATTACATCTGCTACAAATCGATGTTTCCCTGTCTCCATTATAAGTTGCATAGGATGATCTTTGTAGCTGCTGTACTAGTTGACAGGAGTGGGTACCTACAGAGGATGAAGCTGATAATGGTTACACTGAAAATACTACATGAGGTATAGATCAATTTGTTTGGTAAATCACTAGATAAATTAATGCTCTAGATAACTTGCTTGATCTTATTTGCTCATATTATATGGTAAATCACTTTTCTCATCAAGAAAAGATTTATTTGCCTTTATGAGATTTTACTTAGCTATTAAGAAATGATGGATAGCTCTGCTGCATTACACATGTAGATACTTGGAGTAATTTCGTAGAAGCCTTGAAAGGAAGTTACTACCCTGTTGGAAACTATGAGGATTAATACATCAAGAATTCCCAGCTTCGCCAAGGTCATGACCGATCTATTAAAAATAATATATTGATATATTTCACACTTTTTCCCTTCAATTTGAACATTTAAAAGGTAGAGCCAAATCTCATTTTGAAGTGTAGGTCACACTTGAGACCTTTTATCCAGATTGACATGGTTTTCCTCCACATTTTGTCTTTAGGAGAAGCCTATAGGTCTGCTTAATAAATTTATAAATGAATATTCCAAGCCATAGGATAAAAATTATGAGTCTAGAGCCAAACAAAATGCAAAACAAGGAAAAAGATGTCCATGTCAACTCTAGAACAACACACTATTTGAAGAGCAAAAGAAGCAATTGAAGACATGGATGTAGTACGTGATGAGGATACACAATATCGATTAACATTCCAATCAACAATGTCGTGCTAGAAATGATTTACTTGCATGGGTGAAAACACCTTGTTTTGCTACAGTGGCACATTGAAATTAACCAGATCATGAATTGTGAGTTGAGAACCATGGTAATGTTTTCCAGCATTGCTTCATCTTTCAAATCAAATCTAGAATGCTTGTCCCATCTCCAAAGTGGGCGAATGGACAATTGGTTCACTTCATTGTTGGAAATGGTGGCTAGAAGAAAACGTGATTTCTCTAGAGACAGTTCAAAGTTTGAATCTAAAATGTGCATCACCTGGGCACCATTATACACCATTAGATGGTTTAGCTTTGCTTTTGAAAAGCATATCATTCGTCTGTGCCATTTGGATTACAAAATCAAACCTTTTCAAGATAGTCTTTGTGACGTAGGACCATTAGAGGTGTATGATATTTCACTTGGGCACTCATATCTGTTTCAGTGCCATACAATCTATGAAGCAAATCTTAGCCAAAAAAGATCATATCACAATTTATTAAATAAAAACGAGATATCACAACTAGAATTAGTCCATAAGTTGTCACTCATCAGTTGTAAGTAGTGGAAAAAGCTAATTATTTTCAGTGAATAAATTCCGTCATTAACGTTAATACCTAAATTTGAGGAACACATCCTTATGGTACAATCTAATGCAACTCCTTTTACAGAAATAATGATTGGGCAACATGCTAGATAAATACAAGGATAACTTTCTGTCACCTATTCGAGTACCTAATCAGTGTTCAATGAACGATACTGATAATTTGATTGCCTCTTTTTAATGCTTTTCATACCACCTTTCATTCCTAAAAAATGATGAAATCAACACTAGATCCATTATGCTCGTGCCAAAGAAGGATGCCACATTTAGGTTGTGCATTGGGTGTAGAGCTCTCAACAAGATTATCGTGAAGAATTGCTATCCTCTTCCTAGGATTGAGGATCTGTAGGACTAGCTCCATGGTGCAAAATAATTCATCAATATTGATCTTAATTTAGGGAACATACAAGGATAACCTCCAACATATGGAACACAATCTGAAAGCCAAGAAAGGTATGTTGGAATGGTTGATTGTGCCTTTTGGTTTAACTAATGCCTAGAAAAATTCATGAGGTTGACGAGAAACATTTTTTTTCTCATTCACTACTTCTTTTGTTGTTTATCTTGATGATATTATCATTCGCAATAATTCACGGGAAGGACATTTGCTCTATATTGAGAAAGTTCTGGACACGAGCACAAATAGTATACAAACACGGGAATATGTTCTTTTGCAATGTAGGAAATACTGTAACTCGGGTATATCATTGATGCACGAGTGATTGGGTTAAAATTTGTGTCATACAAGTACGGTCAATATCAATGTTTTCTGGGTTTGGGGAATTTCTACACAATGTTTTTGCCTTTTCTCATATACCTTTGCCTTCGAACCAGGTTACGAAAGATGTTGCTAAAGCAATATCCACCTGGTTAGCTGCATTACATATAAAGCATTCGAGTAATTATAAAACAAGCTTTTTCGTGGCATTGTTAGGGTTACCTAATATTTAGCAGTTGTTTGAGATGGAGACATGCATTTAAGAATGCCCTTGGAGTAGGCCTCACTCAATTTTGTCAGCCATAGCTTACTATAGTGAAATATTCATTGCTTTGGTGAGAAAGTATCCAACATATGATCAATAGCTTTATGGTATTTGCCAAGGATGTTAAGAATTAAAAGCACTTCATATTGAGAAAAGGTAGCATTATTCATGTGAATCATAAATCATTGTAGTTTTTGTAAACACATAAGAAGTTGTAGGAAGAGGCATAAAAAATGGTATTCCTATGTTTAAAAATTCTACATGAAGTGTTATATTATTTGGGATGTTTGTGTGTATTGCATGAGATTGAGTGTTATAAATTCATATGGGAGGCTCACTTGAACAAGGTTGCAAGTCATTTTGAAGTTAAAAAGACTCTTAGAGCACCGAAGAAATATTTATTTTGGTCACATATCAAATTTGATGTTGCAAATACATCAAATCCTTTACTACCTATGCCATAGTCGAGCTGAAAAATAAGAATGGATTGCATGCTCCTTTGGTAGCAATGAAAAATCCTTAGGAATTACTTTCCAAGAACTTCCTTTCAGGTTTACCTACTACCAAACATGGTAATGATTGCATGCCTTTAAGAGATCAAGCTCAATTCTACAAACAACTTAGTTGCACTCTTAGTATGTACACATGTTCAAATTATGGATTACCAATCACCATCATGTTTGATAGAGACGTCAGATTTCTAATTCATTTATAGGTTAATGATGGACACAAAGCTATGAAACTCGTCCTCCTTATCTTGATCTAGATATACAAACGCGGTTAATAGGATGATTGTGCATATTTTAAGAATGTAAAATTTTAGAAAATGTTACACATGGGATGAAAGTCTCTCTCATTAAGCATAACTACAATAGAGACGTTCAAAACTCTATTCAATACAACCCTTTTAAGGTCTCACTGGGTTTCTAAGCATAACTACAATAAAGCCATTCATCAAGCATAAATACAATAGAGCCAGTCATAACTAAAATTAGTTGGAACCTATTAATGTAGCTTGTCTTGTGTTGCATGCCATTGCAACAAATCCTTCAAGTGAAAAGGAAGTTGACAAGATTGTCGAGTTCTTTGAGCACATTAAAATTAACATATTCGACAGTAGGTATATATAAACTATTTGTAGAAGTCAAGTGCCAAATATAAGCAATAACATGATCAACAACAGGTGCCATATACTTCTTCAGGTTCATGACAAAGTATGGTTTAATGTGCATAAGGAAAGACTCGTAGGACCTTACTACAAGAATGGCCTCTCTAGCTTGACCCATACACTCACTAAGAAAGTGGGAGAATTATTTTGAGTTGAATCTTCTTGCTTATCTTGGTTTGCATATAGTATCTATTTATTGCAAAACTATTGTGTCCTTATTTCCCACCTTTGTTGGATATACCATATACTAGTAGTTGTAGAAGAACTCCAGCTAGTATAAATGAATCCTGATTAGAGCAAGCCATGAGAAGTGGATCAAGTAATTAACTTGAAAGATCTCTCTTTGTCAATTTATCAACTCACGTCAAATACCTTTTGAGAAAAAATGGCTCATAGAATTTGAAGCTACAAATATTTTTCCCATCTTCTTTTGTATCTTCACACATCGAAGAACATCCCTTCTCAATTGATGTTACTTTGTGCCATATGTTATCTTTACCATCTTTAGTATCTCTTCTACAACATCTAGACATACTATGACCTGGGGTTGGGCTTAACTAGCACACTCTAAGCACTAAAGTGGCTCAAGTGGGGCCTAGTCGTAAACCGTCCCATTTTCGTTCCTTAATGGAGGTCGTTTGTTAGGTACTCATAAATTTAACTTTTTTAAATAGCATCTCCCACCCATGTGCACATAGCTTAAAGTTATCACACTGCAGAAGTTTGAAGACATATGCGTTATCACCAGAAAGTCCCCCAACAAACAAATCTCCATTCAGTGTAGTCCCAGCCTGTGCCAAAATAGGAGATTTAGAACAAAGCAAATGTAAAAGCATGGAAGGTGTAGGAATTTTGTTGGATATTATAGCTAGAAAAGCTCTGGTAGACATTTAAGGAAAATGCAGAAGCAAAGACAAGGTACGCAAACTATTTGACTAAATGCTTAAAAAATGTGGTCTTATGGAATGTTAAGATTGCAAAATATGCACAAAATGGGTTCATTGAAAAGGCCTTAGAAACTTTCAAGCAAATGCAATTTGCAGGTGTAAAGCCAAACTCCTAAACCTTTATCGCATCATCCCTGCTTTTACTAAAATGGAAGCTTTGTAATAGGTTGTGCACACCCATTATAGCTTAAAGGATGGAGGAATATTGTCATATGTAGTTGCATCTGCCCTGGTAGACATGTATCCAAAATGTGGAAGCATAGATGAACTCTTTGATGGAATGCCTCAAAGAAATCTCTTCTCATGGAATGCCCTAATTGCAAGATATTCTTAGTGTGGAAATTTGTTGAAAAGGCTTTAGAAACTTTCAAGCAAATGTAATTGGCGGGTGCCTTTAGGATAATATATAGTGTAGTTTACATAAGGATAATGCATTAAGACTTGTTGAATGGAGTCCCTTAATTGTCTTTCTAATAGTATGGTTTTCATCACTTATGTGAATGTCTTCCTAATTTAAGAGTAAATGGTACCACGTGTCTCAGGGACTTCCTTAAAGGATAAGACTATGTTTTTTTCTAACAACCCAACTTCCTTCTTTTATTGTAATATTCTTCAAGGTGGTTTTATATTAATCAATGAGAAAATGAACTACAAGTTTATGTTCTAGGGTACATAACAATCATGAATATTACACTATATTAACATCTTTCATTACTAAGATGAGGATCTTATCATTGAAACCAAAATATTCAAGTTAGTTTTTAACTTTACACTCAATAAAATCATATAAGAACAATCATTTTTGTTATTGATGATCTAATATTTTGATTGAATGACAAGGTTATCAAGTAGTGATACTAGATGTATTTTGGGACTATCTCCTTTATATGTGTGTGGTATGGAAATTTTAAGTAATGTTAAATTATCATGAAAAGCCTCTTAGATGATATAAGACTAGCCAATTGGTGATCTATCTTATAAGAGTGAAATGGTAGATTTTTACATGAAATTTTTTTGGCCTTGATACTAGCATTTATGGCACTCTTACTCTTGATGAGATAGTTCTCTTAGTTTTCATGGTTTATTTTTAATTGATGTCTAACAACAAGGTGGAAACATTCATGATTTAGTACCTAATGAAATCCTACATATAACCTATTATTGTTATGGTTGTTGATTATGATATTCTTAATTAAAGACTATCTAAGCACATGACCATCCTATAAGATTTATACTAGACTTAATAACCATGAGTATACTAAATTTTTATGGCTTTCATGACTTCTTGAGAGTATATATTTTTTTCTATTGTTGTTCTCTATAATGAAACAATGATAATACATAAGAAATTAAGTGAGCATCTAGCCTAATTATGATAACAAACTAGCATGATTTTTATCTTACGAAAACATTGGCACTTCTACTAGCTACTATGAAAGAATTATAACTCATGTAACTGATAAGAGGCATAAAACCTATAGAAGTGATGCATGCTTGTATTATATATCTTTCTATGATAAAATCCACTTATTTATAGTAGATTCTTTGGTGTCTTTAACTCCTTGACAATTCTTAGTTTTCTCTTTACAACAACTATAAGGAGATTTTGATATCATACATCGCATGTGTTGAACCTTGTAGTATGTGTTACACACCAAAAAAAATCCTCATATGGATTTTATAAGGGTTATGGTTCCTACTAAGACAATTGTAGCTCTATCATGATAGCTAGGTGAGGGTTTCCAACACATCAAATTATCAATTTTAGCCCCACAAGTATTGAGAAAATATAAAGTAATTAGTGATAGATACTAAAGGGAATCTAATGTTACATTCAAGGTAGGTCATATATCCAATGATCCTTGTTCAAGCCTTCATTCTTAAACTACCTTCTTTCCATCCTTTAAATTTAAATTCTTGATCCAAATTTATTACTTTGAAAGATAATAAAGGGTTTAAATGCTTCAAGGAGGGTTTGTAAAGGTTGTAAATACTCCAAAACAACTTACAAGCTATTTCCAAGACCATTTAATGTTTTCATGAGAGTTTAAGGGGTTAATATCATGGTTAACACGTAGAGACTTTTATAATGTATGAATGACAGTAGCATTGCTTTAAAAGCCTCCTTTAACACTCAAATCAAGAATTCTAATGATAGTAACTTAGAGACTAGCTAAGAAAGAAAATATAAACAAGAGGTGGATATGAGAACCTAACATAAAAAACTTTAGGGAACTTATCCTTAGATAGTGAATCTACCCTCAATTCTTAAAGATTGTCTTGTAAGGACCACCATCATTAATGATCTAGATTGCCACTGATAAGATTGTCCACGTCCTTAGTCTTATGCAACACATTAGCACTTGAAAAAGGCTTTTTGACTGAGTCATGATGTCCCTATGAATTCCTTTATAAAAAAAATAAAGGGTAGTTGGATCTATTCTTATTAAGTTGAAAAATAAAAAAGAGAAACCTAATGGAGACTAATGATGAAAACCCATAAGTGCACTAAAAGGTAAGTCTTGTCAAATTACCCTACTAGAATATAAAATAAGATAGAGATAATTGTAGGTATTAAAAAGAGAGTTATGGTAGAAACTTGTGTTTCTTGTAGTACTGCCTAATAAATTAAGGTATTAAAAAGAAAGGAGTTAAGGATGGATAAATTAAATCAATTAAATATTTATGGAAAATTTTGATAGCAAGTGATTACAATAATTTATTGGTGAGATCAAGATAGGTTTTTAACAAAATTTAATGATCATGATAGAAAAGAACATTGAGGAAGAATAAATATTGTTGAAACGATCCTAGGATTGAGAGTAAACATAATGGAAAAGGTTAGAAGAAGTGTGAGAAGCATTGAAAGAGAGTGTATCAAGATAGATGCAATTGATAAAAACCCTAGTACTGAGATAGGTAGATCCTTAATGTACACAACATTCATGAGTACTAAAGAAATAGAATGACTCATAACTTAAATTAGAAATATAGAGAAAAATCTAACTAAAATGATAAGGTGGTTGAAACAATATTAGGCAACAATGAACTTAGAGAATTTTGACATTATTTGTAGGCATACTAGAGATGTGGTTGCTATGGGGAAGAAGAGGAAGTAAATAAGGGAGTAAGTAAAGTTGTTAAAATCAAAAAAAAGTTTCTAAAGAGTCCATATAAGTAGTGAATCTTGAATATTGGTGAAGAAGAGGAGATAATATTTAGTAATGGAATCAAAGAAGTCACCAAAAACTTAGAGCTAAATCTAAAGAAGTTTTGGAGATGATAGATGAGAGCAATTCCTAGGTTGAGGAAGAAAAAAACTCAAAGGAAATAAAAGATAAATAAATTACTAATGATATGTTATCAACCAACACATTCCTCAAGCTAAAGACACACTTTAAGGAGATGAAACTCATGGACAAAGAGTCACCTCCCATGTTAAAATCAAAGAAGTCAAGTTTATAAAGATTCCATATAAGTAGGGAATCCACATTTGGATTAGAGAAAGAAAGAAAAGCAAACTCAGATATTATGGAAATAAAAGATAATGGTATAAAGTCATGATATGTTCAGTACAACCATTCACCTAATATGGATACATATTAATAAGAACACCATAAAATAACATATAAAACTATGGAAGGATGACATATTGTAAATGAGCATGATAAATTAGTGAAAATATTACTAATGTATGAACAATTAAAATTGTGAGTTAGTAAGACTAGAAGAAACCTTGACATAAAAAAATATGAATTGAGTGGTTTATTTTAGGGTTAAACCCAAGAGGTCACATTATAACAAAAGTAGATGATAAAATTTCCTCTTTTTATAAGGATGTAGTTGAATTGATCACTAGAATAAAATCTGAGTCCAAGATATGGGAGAATGATTTAGTAGGAAAGGATGAAATTGATAATTTCAAATTAGAGTTGGAAAATGTAATATTGAAGCAAGAAGTTTTAATGAAAGGTGAGAAGGTGAGACTTCTCCCCCACTTAGAAGAAGTAAAATTTGGTTTAAAAATTATAGTAGTGAAGAACATCAAAGGAAATGTTTGATAATCAAAGGCATTGAGAGGGCTACCACACTAAGAGTGGAACTTAGAAATCCCCCAGAAAGATAGTAAGTATATACTATAAAATATAAAGGGGGACATACATGACACAAATGAGTGTACAAATGAGAGCAAGTATTAGACCATTTAACAATATACACTATGTGGTACCACAAATTCAAGATGTAGGACCCTCCATGGGTTACCATGATAACCATTGAGAAGGAGGTAGTAAGAGAGGCTACCATAATAATAATAGAGGTATCAAAGAAAGAGGAAAGACCAAAAACCCAAAATGTTATAACTACAATAAACTAGGACATTATGCTAATGAGTGTAGAAACAAAAATGTAGGAAAGTCCACATAGGTTATTCTCAACCTATGGTCTTCAATCAATAATCAAGTAATAACCTAACCAAATAGGTTATTCTCAACCTAGGGTTTCAATCAAAGTAAAGTAACATTCAAGTGATCATGAACTAACCATAAAACCCCTCTTGCACTATACCTCAATTATTCACATGTTTACCATGTTCACTACATTAGTGTATTGTCTAGAGGACATTATTTTGAGAAGAGTTTTATGCTTCTGCACCTTGAAGTCTTCTTCTCATTACAGCTTTGGGTTTTTGGAATGTGAGTCATCTTTTAGAATTCCATGAATAGGAATAGACTCTAAATCAAAATAAGGAGATAACATAATCATAAATACATTTATCAACCTTATTGTTGAATATTGATATAATTTAATCAAGTTTATACCCTAACCCTAGGGGTAAGACTCTTTTCCTACTTTTAAAGAGATACAAGTAATCAATCAAGTATACATACTACATATAGTATAAATACATTGCATTTATATGAACTCATACATAGGGTACATATGTATATCTATTTTAAGTATAAATGATATGTTTCTCCAACATAATAAGCAACCAAGAAACATGCAAGCATCTACAATCATCACAACACATCATTCCTTTCCACTATAGTAAACATAACTATTTATTCTTTCCAACTTAAATGACAAAGGTATATAGAAACTTAGCATGCATGTATAATGCTCCAATTGATTTAACTCCCTTCCTAGCTCTATTCCTCAAACTTGCTTGATACTTCCTTCAAGATCAACTTAATTTCCCTCTTCTAACATCTCACTATTTCTCTCAACAATCATAAATATGAAATAGAAATACAACTGTCAAACTCACAAGCTCTCGACTCACTAACTCAGAAATCACAACAAAATAACATCAAGATATTAGATTGAAAAGTGTAGCAATTGGTAGAATGAGTGCCTCTATTTATACTAAATTGTGAGCAACCAAAGGCTACAAACAAGTTAATATTTATGCCACCTTTCTAACCTCATGCAACGACTCACCAAGCTAACTCTCAGGTTTACAACACATAACAATCCTCACCATTTAAATGGTTGATTCGACATGATATATGGGACAACAAGCTCAAAACAAGTTGTCTAATTTGAATTCCTTCATAAGATGTTGCCAAGTTTACTCTTGACTGAGTCTTAATGCTATTTATAGACTTGTGTGTATTTTGAAGACCTCTTATGCATTCCAAACACTTGCAAATATGGTGCCACCTTCATATGTTAGCGCCCATAAATATAGCATGGGTTTGACATATTCAATTTAGACTTCTAAACATTATTAACTTCCTTCTCAAATGTTTACACAACAACAAATAAACTCCTACGTGATTCTTTCAATGGTTGACTTGGTCTCATTTAACTTTATGTGTTAGTTTTTAAGTAATTAAGACTTAGTTCCATATGTGTTAATAGTGTGCTACACATTACTTATCCTTTCCACTATTCCTGGCATCACCCACTTTATACTTGTTATTATTACTTTGCATTGGTGGTTTTGCTATTTCCTTGGTGCATTGAATGCATAACATTGTAATGACATAATGTTGGCTCTTATATGAGCCTTTCACCTTATAGGAATTGTGTTATTTATGTGCCTTGCAACGTAGCTGTCATGACTTATAATACTATGCAGTTATTTCATATTACTTTTAAATGTGTAATGAATGACTTATAAGCCCGTGCTTCTCATTAGTGCTATGTGTTTCTTATAACAATGCTTTCAATATTATATATATATTATAATTTATCGATATTATAATGTATATATGTTAGTTTAAATATATTTAAATTTATATAAATACTTATTTATATATGATAATATATATAGTTACGTTTTCACCAATCAATATATATATATATCGAATGCATACATACATATATGTGTGTGGTATATGTCCATTTGATTTCCTTATGCATGCGATGTACTCATGCATGGGTTATTGTTTCCACACACACATATGTACATATATATTCATTTCATATTATATAATCATCGATTAGT
The DNA here is from genome assembly GCA_007258455.2 of Sequoia sempervirens. Classification (NCBI taxonomy): domain Eukaryota; kingdom Viridiplantae; phylum Streptophyta; class Pinopsida; order Cupressales; family Cupressaceae; genus Sequoia; species Sequoia sempervirens. The sequence continues at coordinate 13,476 of VDFB02263190.1, read as the reverse complement.
AAATACACAAAGGACTCAAACCCATAAAAAATATTCAAGCACACAAGTCATCCAAAGAAACAATCATAGAATCAAAGACCAAAACCAAAACCATAATTAATCAAAGATGACCAAACAATCTTCCTAATTATCCAAGACTTCAACCAGGGTTTACTTATCAAATCCTGACTGACTTGAGTCTTCTAAACCAATCTAGGACATGAGTGTGTGAATGCTTAGTTAGGTTCATAAAGGTTACTAGAGCAAGCTCCTCTCTTGAGTGATACTCCCCCTCTTTTATGAAGGTTCGAACCTATTCCTGCATTCACCTTAGTACATCGCATAGGTAGTTAACAGTTCTCATTAAATCCAATAGCTCATCATAAATCATTTGCATCATCCAAGCATTAAACTAATCATATTGCCATTCATATTTATTCATCATATTTTCCATCAATATAAAACATAAACATTCCTTTAGAAACAATAACATCTTAATGCATATTTCAGTATTTCATTCACCTATTGATCATATTAAAGTTCACGATCTACATTTATCATCATATTTTCTTTCGAGGTAAAAGTAACTCAGTAGTTCTGAGAGACAGGGTGTAACAATAACACAAATTTCCAAAAGCTAGGAAATGAAATTTTTTCTTTCAATAATGTAATTGCACATTGCATAAATAGTTTTCACATATCATTACATAAATGAAATATCATTATGTAATTCCAAGTAAATGTCAAAACTCATCTTTTCAAATACAAATTAAACAATTGATCCATGATCATGTTCATATACAAATTCATAACTTACAAGAGTTCAAGGTCAAGGTGCAATCACCTAGATCATTACTTCTTCTATTTCACAGGCCTTGGCTACTGTCTGCAAGAGGGAGAGCATCACCCAAGTGCTTTTCCTCCAACCACAGACTTAAGTGGTCCCTTGTACATCTTCCTAACTGGAAGATGGCCCTACCCTTCAACAAAGAGTTTGGTATGGAAACCTCTAATAATGCTCATCCAAGTATTTGTTGTTGTGTCCTACATATCTAGTATGGCCATACAACTATGGATACTCTCCAACTATGCATGACTCTACTGACTAGCTATGCAAACCTGAATCACAATGAACCAACATGGTGCAAGCAATGAATTTTACACTTACTCTAGCCAGAGTTTTCATATATATAATTAATTCAATTTCTATGAAGCGATGTCGTATGTTCACCCACCCTTACTCGACTTGGAAACTATATTGACCAATGGATAAATCTTCTCTTAGTTTGTCCCCAAGGTTAACATTTATAAACAAGATTCCTTCAAAAGTGATGACACACCATAAGTGATTTCAATGACCATATAGGCTTGACACAATCTCTTGAATACTCTCTTAAACATACTTGTAACAATATGGGTCTAGCAACTGCCTCTTATTCAAGTTCTTTCTCTTTAATCATGAGAGTAATGACTGTCTTAGTTTATGTATAATTAGTTAATATTGCTGATACAATATCATTGGCTAGACACACTTGGTCTCAATCTAAAGTTCTGACAATATGTCGATATAAATAATAATCTAGTATTAAGCTTGAATAGAGGATTACCTCTAGGATTCCATAACCAATCTGGTTATTCCTAATATTAAATATCATTTAGTTTAATTTGATATAAAATCTTATGTTCATAGCAATGTCTAATAATAGTCAGCATAATAAGCTACTAACTTCTGATAACTCAACTAATAATCATTTGACTAATCTCCAAATTCTTCATGGTTCCTTCCAACTTATCCCTTCACATATTTTATACAAGGTACCTACATTTATATGTATATAGACAATCATATATCTATTCCTTCAATATGACACATATATTCACATATTAAAATGTATGATAAGTTCTTATCTAATTTGGAGAACATTTTCTACTTGAGAGAAGTCTATGCTTCTACACCTTAAAATCTCCTCACATTATGGCTTTGGTTTGCCAAGACATGAAATACTCTTCTTAAAGATTAGAATACTGTGAAATAGACTCTTGGTCAAAATATAAGATAGTATCATTCAAAAGATAATGAGGACATATATACTCTAATAAGTATTCTAATCCTCTTGTTGAAAAACAATATAAACTCATTCAAACATTATAAATACAATACTATATTAATATGAATGATATCATATACCCTATTTAGATTCTCTTGCTATGATATTCTAACAAGTCGGTGGTTTGGGTTTCACATAGCTTCAGAGAGAATTAACCTTCCAATGAGTTTGCTTTCTCTTGAATATATTCTTACATAATGCTCATAATCACGTAACACTTCATAATCTAATAATGTAATTCAAGATAACTACTTATCATTCTCTTATGATTCCCTGGTGAAGTTTGTCTCTTGTATTTCTAATTTAGCTCTATGCATAGATAATCTAGATATTTGTACATGCACTCACATACTTTCTAATAACATTAATATGCACATAATGAAAGCACAAGCTATTTCAAACAATAGTAAAGCTTAGTTTTAAAATTAAAATAAGAAAGAGAAAGAGATATCTTAAGTATGCTTGGATTAAAATAGCTCTTGCAACTCCTTGCTCCAAAACTCAATAGCTTAGCCTACTACCTTCTCTATTGTCAACTCTCAAACTATGGTCTCCTCAAAATCTTCAAGAACACTCTATACGAGCTGTAACTCTCAAAAAATACTTCTGCTCTCAAATGACAAAGTGAATGCACAAAATGAATTGCAATGATTTGTAGATGAACTACAAATGAACAACCTTTCCACTCTCTCTTGACAATTGGAAATGCAGATTTAAATATACTTGCTCACAATACACTATCTCCTCACAATCTCATGTCTATCCTATGCTCAGAATAATTATATGAATGCACTACCAATGAACAACAAAACTATCAGTAGTTACACCCTTTTATACTAAAATGGAGAAGTGGTTGATCCCTTTAAGATAGTTATGCCTTGCTTATTTGCTACCACCTCTAAAACCTTTCCACCATCTGTGGTACTAGTTGTGCAAAAATTAGTTAAAACATAACTCTTAAAACAACTCAATCTCCTCCTAGGCTTGCTGGCACAACCTTTTTTTGTTTGCTGGAAGGTTTAGAACAGTAGAATAAGTCTTCCATATGGCACGTTAAGTTGCCAATTCAATAGCAATTCAAAACTTACTCATGCACCCCATACGTGGGCTTCTGCCCCTCTCACGTTGGCATACACATAACATATTTGACACCTATTATACTCAGTCAAACATCCTTAATCCTAGCGTGGTAAATTAGCATTTATTCAATGCAAGGTGTGGCACATAGTTTTCATGTTTAGCACAACTATACATAGTAGTTATTTCTATTGCCTTTTGAGTGACATTTCACCCAATCCAATTGCCACTATTTTTGGTTGTTAAACAACTTATTTTCATTGTATCACATAGCCACTTCATGTGGTCTCTTTGTCATTCTTTATGGCTGCCCACACACGTTTGCTACAACCTTTAGACTTGTCGTTAACCTCTCCCATGTGTGGCCATTCTGTCATTTGGATATGGCTGCCTCATCTTTTAAATATAATAACATGCATATTATATATATTATATTATACATGCATAAATACATATATGACAAACTATATTCATCAAAATATATATAGATATGCCAATTTTTAAATATAATAGTATATATATATATATATATTAATATTATATATATATATTGGGCGGATGGGTGGGCTCCCCCTCGCCCCTCACTTAGGATGTGGGTGTTCAGGGTGGACGTGAGGTGGCGGTTGGGTCGGGCATGATGCCTCTGGTTTTGGCTTGTTCCTGTCACATCAAATCTCCTAAATTTGGCCGAATGCTGGTGTTCTTGGCTTGTTTTATCGGTGTTTTTTGTTTTTCAAAATTTCAGGAGTCGGTTTGGTGGCATGCTTAGCTCAGTTCACAAGGCTCCGTCTGGGTGACACGTTGGGCTCAGCTATTCTTGAACCGTTCGCGGACGTGCCGAGTGGGATTTTCCATCAAATGCATTGATTATGGTTTTAAGTTGGATGGACGGTAGCCGTATTTTTACTCATGCCAAGGACATTTTTGAGTCACCATTATCCTGTTCCGTATGCGAAGCTTGACTGATCATTATCTTATTGTGCTAATGAAGTCTTTTCTTAAGCATGGGTTTCACATTTTGGTGTTGTCTTCTGTGTTTTTGTTGTAGGGCGCGGCTGTCAAACACTTGTTAATGGATAGACCAACGATGTCAAAATTTACCATTCTCATCTCGACGGAAGGTCTGGAATCTTTCGGCGTAGATACTCCAGTTTCCCTAGTGGCTAAGGAGAGGCAGATTGCCCTTCGTAAGGTCACGGATCAGCGGCTAAAGCGTATCACACTCTTGGATGACCCAGCTATAATTGCTGTTGTTAAGATGGTCCTTGGCAAAGGGCACTTAGAAAGGAACGAATTCGCTTGAGACAATGCGCACATTTCTTCCCATTTTCTTGCCATGCTCCTGGACCTTGATACTTCGAAGGCAGAGGCTAGGGAATTGATGGTTCGTCTGTTCCGAGACGATTTGCTTGGCGGCCTTGAAACGACTCTGAAGGCGGCCTTTATTGGTAAGGGTATTCCGCGTCCTTCAGACCTAGCTTTTTTATGGGAGTTTGATGAAGCTGCCAAAGTTTATCCCTTCCTCTTGGATCTCAAAGGGCCCGCATTATCAAGGCATCGAAAAATTGCAGATGTGGCGATGGATTTCCTAAAGCGCAAATTGAAGATGGTGCCGGTGGACGGGTTGGATTAGTTTGAAGGTTTCGTTAGTTTTGTAGAGCTAAATGGTTTTTGGTGAATTAGTGTGATGTTAGTTGATGCTTGTCTCTGGTTTCTTCTGTTTCAAGGCATTTCAGTTGTATCAAACTCACTCTATATGTTTTTTGCTTTTTTGCATGATGAGGTTCGGCCTTTGTATCTTTTTCTACGTTTCGTATATCTTTCTGGTTTGGGACTGTATGGAACTATTGTTTCTCCTCATTAGCTCCTTTTTGGCTGACTGATGGTTTTCATTGGAATATTTCCTGCTTAGCAGACGGCTATAAATTTCTATATTATCAATAAAATTTCCACCTTATGGATCAAAAATAAAAATAAAAATTTATATATATATATATAATGTATATATATGTTAATATATATATACACAATAATCAATTTAAATTTAATATGTTGGCAGATGGTCAATGCTCCCCTCAAGATTCGTGACAAGGGACTAACCATCTCCCTACGATCCATGTCTCTACCGATTGTATTAGGTGTTGATAGATTGATCTTTTGACACAATGACAAATGTGGGCCAACAATTGGTATCAAAGTGTTGGCTCACAGGTTTGAATCCCCTCAGGTAACATTGAGGGGGAGATTGTTGGAAAATGGTCAGCGCTCCCCTCGAGTTTCGTGACAAGGGACTAACCACCTCTTGTGCGATCAATGTCTACCGTTTATATTGGGCATTGATAGATTGATCTTTTGATGCAACAATAAATGTGGGCCAACATAATAATATATATTGATCTATTGATATATATATTGATATATATTCGACAATATATATTTATTATATATGACTTATTTAATTATCGATATTATGTATATATGTACATATACATATTTATATACATTCACCATATTTATATTCATATATATATATATATATATATATATATTTTCAAAAATCCAATTCATGCAATGAATGATATTTACAAGAGTTTTATCTTTTTAGTACAATTTGATTAAATGATCAAGGTGGTTCAAAGATGACCAAGTCTAACTTTTCCTATCAATCAAAAAGCTATAAACTTAGGTTTAGGACTCACTGACACAAAACTAAGACTAACTCAACAAGGTTCCCCTTTCCTATGCAGTGAGTGCATGCGTCTACTCAGATAGATATACCAATGGTTCCTATACAAAACTCCGCTCTTGGGTGATACTCTCCCTCCCCTTCTAAAGGGTTCAAACCTTTCCTGCATCCAACTTAGGGCAACATGTTCATAGTTATCTCACAACATATAAATCATATTCATCATATAACACAAGCATCAACAAAGCATTTAAAGAGTAATTCATCATAATGCATATTCATACATTTCATTCATCCATTGAACATATTAAAGTCATAATCTTGCATTAAAATCATATTTACTCATAAAGGTAAAAGTAATTTGGTAACTCATAAACACCCATTTCTAAGTTACCAAATTACTTTTACCTTTATGAGTAAATATGATTTTAATGCAATATTATGACAATGATATTACAGAGATTCAAACATAGCCATCCTAGTTGCCTATCCTAAAGCTCCTCTCTTACCTTTTCTAGTCTTTGAAGCAAAAGCCATATATCTAAGAATAGAGAGTACCACTCATCGAGAATGTCAATGAACAACCTTAACATTACCAGAAAATATGTAAAAACCTTCACCACTATGTCTAAGAAACATAAACCACAGTGATACAATAATAATGATTCCTACACCTAAATCTAGAGAAAACCACCTTGAATTAATCATTTTCCTCATGGCACATCCCTATCCTATCTTTACATGGATACTCTATTGCCTCGTCACTACCCCATAAACCAACCAATTATCAAGCATCATTGATATTTTAAGTTTCCCATTATTAGAACCCTTGATTTTTTTAGGAAAATCATGATCTCGTATCCTCTCCTCCCTCCCCCCTTCCTCTTAGATTAACCCCTTAGTTTGCTGCCCAGTTTGCAATTGAGTTATCTTCCTGTCTTATATGCATAATGGAACTTTGATATAAACTAGAAATGCAAAATCTCTAAGTAAATAAAATAAAACAACTCAAACATGCAAATAAAAATAACTATTTACATAAAAAAAAGTAAATGATGTAAAAAATAAGAATTCTTAAGTAAATAAAATAGGTGTATTTTTTAGCTAGATGTATTAAAGATACCTATACTACTTTTAGTAAATTTATATAATGCATTTTAAAACGATTAAATTTTACAATTATATAACTTTAGTAAGTTTTAATATTTTTTATTTTTAACTAAGCACTCTAAATTAAGAGCAAATATATGTGTCAACAATTTTTATACATATTATTTATACTAGCATATATATCTTACATACATCTATCTAAAAGATGTTGAGATGCCAATCTTGAGATATATTAATCTCGAGATAAACTGATATATCTCAATATTTTTACTTAGATGTGTTTAAGGTATCCATGTTGTTTGATAAGTCCTCTCCTCATTAGTAACACTCACATCCCTTTGCTAGGGATGCTTTCATAGTCACCAAAGCCACAAAAAAATCTTGAATTGCCTTATATTGAAAAGAGATTAGAACATCGTCCTCAAAAGGATTAATATGAGCAATAGTCTAATGATAATTTTTAACACCCACCCACTAGGTGGGTATGTGTTAATGATAGAATATAGGCCCAAGGTTTGAATTATTTATGTAAGAGAATGAACCTTAGGGTGATGCACTAAGAAGGAAATCCAAGTAGTGTGATAGATAGCACATACATAACGTGAATATTCAAACACTTTCATACATTGATAAACACCATAATATTGGTCAACCAATATCTTTATCATATATTCTTTATACAATGTACATTCTTTATCACAATCATATATATACACATCACATATGCTTGGGTATAGTCTATTATATTATTGGTCTATTAGTCTAGTTTTCTCTATACTTCTCTTTTATAGTGTGTCTTTGATTTCTCCTCTCTCTCCTTGTAGTGAGGCTAGATACTTACGTAGTCTTTTATTAGTGTAGGGACATGTCTTTCTATATGTCCTTACGCCTAATCATTGATCAATCAGTATCACACATCACTAGATGCTATTACACTAGTCTTGTAGTGTTTGGATTTAGTCCTATCTTATTTCGAGTTCCTTATCTACCAACATCCTTCCAAGACCTAATTCATTGTCTTGTCCTCAAGACAACTTCTTTTGATAAAAAAGAAACTTTGTTATCTCAAAAGAAAAAGAAAAAAACATTTCTTAATTTTTTTGTTATAGTAGTAGATGTTTGTATAATATTTTGATTTGCTTGTATGCATCCTCCCATGTTAGCATTATATGTTGGATTCATTGTGTCTAGACTAAGAGCTCATTGTAAGATCTTTCTATGTTAGTGATAGTAACTATTTTTGCTAGTGCGGGTATCACTTGTTTGATGTCTTGGAGAAGTTTAGATAGAAGTGACAAATATATGTTTACTTCCACCTTTGTTTCCTTTATTTGGGCTAGTGATTGCATACTTCGCTCACTCGGTTGATTATGTTATGTTATGGTGCTTCTCACTTATTGGCATTGTGACCCATCTAAATCATGCATAATGTTATAACTCCCCAATATTTACAAGATTAATGACTCTAGTTGATCTATTTGAGTCTTTAGTTGTATTATGAATCATGGCTAGTTAGTACAATAGTAATACAATACTGTAAGACTGTTGCAAGTGTCTTTCAACTTGACCTATGTATCTAAATCCTTATGGCTATTTCTCCATTTTGTTGTGCATATCTCACTTTTCTTGTTCATACTCTAAGGTTATTTTCCCCTTAAGGTTTTATTTCTCATGTTCCCAACTACTCATTTGATTTAGTTATTTTATTTTTCAATAATAATGCCACAAAATATAAATTTTATGCTCAAATTTAAAAAGAAAAGAGGGAAAAGTATACTTTAACTTTTATTTTAAGAGTTTGTTTATTTTTTATATAAATATAATTTTTAATATCCATCTAAACTATTAAATAGATATACATAGAGATAAGAAAATACATAATGATTATTTATATTGATAATTACTTAAGAACTACTTTATTTTAAATATTATTTACTTCGACGAGTTACATTTTGTTCCATTTACAAACTCTAATAAGACATCACTCATTATACATTTGTTATTAAATATTAATAATTTGACATGTAAATGAGTGTTATAATTAAATTAAGGATTTCTATTGCACTTTTATGTGACAAGTTATTTAAAAATAGATGTCTTGAGAAGGATATCTCTCAACGTTTATATATATATATATATATATATATATATATATATATATATATGCTAGTTACTAAATATTAATAATTTGACATGTAAATGAGTGTGATAATTAAATTAAAGGATTTATATATGTTCATTTTAAATGTATATTTATTTTTGTGTACATATGTATGATGTTGATGTGTATTTTCATATAGAAATTGACTACTCTTAGAATTGTTTATACACTAGTTCCAAAAATACTTATATTTAGATAACATTCTTCACCATTCCTTGCCCTCTATCTCACTTAGATTTTCTTTTATCCCACTCAATCTTTTATCTATCATCATCTCAAATGCCTAGTTAGAAGAATACAACTCTTCTACCATGCTCAAAAACACCACTCTAAAACTATACACCCGCCAAAAACAATAACGCCACTCTAAAACTATACACTGGCACCCACCTTTAGATCGATAAAATTAATTATATAACACCACTCTAAAACTATACATCCGCTAGAAACAAATAAATACCTTATCCTACTAACCATCTCGAAAACACCACTCTAAAATTATACACCCGCACCCACCTTTAGATCGATAAAAGGCAATGAGTTTAGTAAACTTCTTCCATGACCGATGATGTTGGCACGACACAACCTCTAGTACCATAGAGACGGGGGGAGACTAGACCTCGTGACCTCTTCCCTGCAATAAAATGCTTTAGCCAATCGAACTAGGCCTCCTAACCCAATAAAATTAATTAAATATTCCACATACTAAAATAATCTCATTTTTTACTAATTTTTTAGCCAATCTAAAATCTAAATCCTTATAACATAAAATTCTAAACCAAAATATTCTCCAAATTCCTCTATAAATATAGCTCTAAAGAGATTGCTAGTTTAGAGTGGGTAGAATGGGTAGAATGGGTGGTATGTGAAAAGGCGGAGCGGGAGCGGGCGCCGCCTATTAAGAAATAAAGAAAGCGGATGGGTCAAGCCACCGCGTAATCGCCCACACTTTAATATGACCACCGCTAAGCCACATGCGAATTCCAACAATGTAAGGGCTGCCGCGCCTTTATTTTAACGAAGGGCTAATAAATATTATATCCAGAATATAAATGTATTATTCTGACGGGTAGTGAGGCTAGCGGGTTTCGAACGCGACACGTGAAAGAAAAATTTAGTAAAGCCAGGTGGAAGTCTGTGATAGGCAGCGAGAGGAGAGCAGTAGACACAGAATATCCGGGGATTATTTGGTAACCAATCTATGGAATGGTAAAATTTTGCCATTGTTAGGTAAGAATAAGAATAAGAAGAAAGAGGAGGTGAGATGAAACGAATGCAAGCGCAAAAAAATAACATAAAAAACGCAGGCGATTTATAGAATTGTTTTTCCTTTTTTTCCCCTTTTCTGGGTCGGTTGCGCCAAACGCCTAACCTGCAGACGCTGACCATTTTTATCGGATCTGATCTGATCCTTCCCTTATCATTTTGGGCCTGCTGCCGCTTCCAGATCCACCAGAGATAGTAAACATTTGTACATTGTGTATACACCTCGCCCCTTAGATCTTGCACCACAGGTATTTTTGTTTCGTTTATGTTCTGGTTTTTCTTCTTGTTTGAGATTTTTATTCATGAGTCACCGTTATTTTTCTGGTAAAAAATTAGCTCGGCGGGGGCACTGGCACTGGAAAGTGGGCTTAGGCTTGGGGTGTTTTGCATTTTGCTAGCATTGTTGTTGTTATTATCGGTATTGGTCTCCGACGTTAGGGTTTTTGCTTCGAGAAGTCGAAATTGTGGGCAAGGTTTCTGGGGGCATTGGGGGCAGTGTTATGTGGAATTACGAGGCAATGTTATTGCACGGAGGCCGTTTAATAACGTGATATTCATTGGGATATCGTATTGAATACTTGACTTTAACACGAGGGTTTGATTTAGAGTTCGGAAGGCTGCAAATATTTTACGGCATTGGGTGCAGTCTTTTGTTGACGTTTGACAGATGAACAAATCTGCATTGAGTTCTTGTTGTGATGTCGCCTTTCAGGCATTTCAAATGGATTCTCGCTGTGGAGGATTTTGTTTGCATATGCCGCCGAGGGTTTCGATTATTCGGCTTTGCTTGCACTTTTTAAGCTGTCAATGCTGAATTTTCTTATTCAATTGCTTGGAATTTTGGCGTGGAGGATTGTTTGCTTTGAAATCAAAGATGGTGTTTAAGGGTAAGTTTTTCTGTAGTCAGAAACAGTCCAAGCCTGAAGGAGGTGATGGCCAAAACTGCAGCCAGGTCAATAATGCATGGTCAAATGGCACTGGGAATAGTAGTAGCACTGTGAGTAGCAACAGCAAGAACGGCAAAAAGAAAGGGGCAGTTGTCAAGGAAGAAAGTAAGAAGGAAATTAATGCAGCTGGTGTTGCTGGGAAGGATAGCAAGTGGAAGAAAAAGGAAATTGTAGGAAAGGTTGCAGGCAATAAATTGAAAGACGCAGTAGATGTTGATAGCGTCAAAGATGGGACTCATAGTAAGCAGGCTGCCACAAAGCTCAAAAAGGTTGTGACAGGAGACCAAATCCAGGATAAGAGCCCTGGGCAATTACCAAAAGAGACAGTTGGTGATAAGTCAGGCATTGATCGATCTTCAGGTGCAGGCTCCCCCATTTTGGCATCCTCGCTTGGTCTCAATCGAATAAAGACTAGATCTGGTCCTTTACCTCAGGAGAATTTTGGTGGTAGAGGCTTCATTAATAATTTTGACCACTTGAGGAGGTTTGTACCTAGTCTGCAGGATGGGGTACCAACAAAAAGTTCAACTTTGGGTGCTAGTAAATTGTCAAGAACTGAAAATTGTTCCAGTTTGACATCAAATGGTGGCAAATCTTTGCAAAACGTAAGTTCCTGTCATAGCAGTCCAATGGGTACAGGTTCTGTAATTATAAATGATGACAGGGGATCTCATGCTGCAAGCTCAAGGAAAGAATCCCAGAGCGCAATTTCACAGGATAACATATCACTAGGCAGCTGGGTTGACATAGACAGCAATTTTGACAGCTTATCAACAGGTGGTCGATCCAGAGATGACAGCCCAGTTGTGCATAGAGATTTTCAGCTTCCGTCTGGCAGTCGTCTACAATACGGTAAGAATGTATTATTTGCAACAGTAGTAGAGTGATCTGAAAATGCCATCAACTATTAGGTAGATGGGATTGCACAAAGTTGCATAGAATCAATTACCTATCTTCTGTGGATTGTTTTCCTGTTTATCCTGTAAGGATTGATCTAATGAATTTAATGCAAGCAGGAAAAATCTTAAAATCTTGAACTCATAGTCTTGCAATATCAGTGTGTAGAGCTAATCCACTTCTAGCTTGATTATATTCTTGGTCTTTGATTTAGTGAGTCTCTTTATGGTGTCTAGTCAGTTGTAATTAATAATTATGTCTAGTCAGTTGTTATTAATAATTATAAACTTACTATTGATTTGAAATCCAGATAGGCACTGCACTTCATTTGTAACAGAAGTAGATATGCCTTGCATGCAAAATTCAGTTGTGTAACTCTTTGAAGTTTGAAAGCTGCAAATTGCTATAATTTCTCGTCTTACAGATTTTTTCTTTATACTTATTCATTAAGCATATAGTTGGTAAAGTGATATACTGCCTGTCCAGCCAGATAAAAATTTGATGTGACTTGTTACTGAATTTATCTTTGATTTAGTTGCTGCTTCTTTCTTGGTTTGCTTTGTTTGTTCTTAGGCAATATCTTTGTCATTGAAATATTACTGTTGAATAGAGACCAACCATGCAAGTTCTACATGCTTTTCATGAATTATGAAACATTAAGCTTCAGTATATAGCTAAAGCCTAAAATGGTTTTTTCCAAGTTTTCCAAGCAAATAATTTTTGGAAAGACCATGGTGCAGAAACAAAGGCCTCTCCATGGGATGTGCCAGGATGCAGCAGGAGCTCCGCTCCACATATTCAAGAAACAGAGGTAACAACTTGGAATTGCTTCTCCAATACAGGGCAGACTTCCAGATGAAGCTTTGTTTATTTATCATTTAAAAGCAGTATCATTTCTTTGGCGTTATAAGTTCTATTTGAAATTTTTTATGGCACAGAGTTATATGTTAACCGTTTTAAACCATATTTTAGGCCACATGTGGTGCTGCAAAAGAATCGGAATCTCCTCGCTTCCAAGCTCTACTTCGTGTTACAGGAGGTCCTTGGAAGAAGAAATTTCCCAATGATGTAAAGAGTTTCTCCCATGAATTAGATCCTAGAGGGGTTCGACCATTCCCATTTTGGAAACCACGCAATTTTAATAATCTACAGGTCAGTACGCCTATTCATTTTCCAAATACATTTAGTGTGAGATGAATTAAGTTTCATAATTCTCTTCATTGTTGATTTTCATAGGACTTACAA
>VDFB02263189.1:0-63792 GCA_007258455.2 Sequoia sempervirens | reverse complement strand
CAATAGCATGAAGCCACTTGTCAACATGTGAGTGGACAATGGTGGAGCACATTTTGGTCATTGTGCAATTAAATGCAATTAGGTGGAATTTCAAAATTGATGAAATGACATGTTGGAGGGAGGATAAAATGAAGTTAATGCCACTTGGCTCAAGGAAAAAGGACATGTAAGAGGTTTAAATGCCTTGTTGGATGTACAAACCTTTTTGGAGGGATTTTTCAAATTTGGAGAATATTCCAACATTGATGCCTTTTTGAAAGTAATTGAAGATTTAATAAATCAATTGAAATGATTTCCATGAGCAATTTGCAAAATCTAGAGGATTTGAGTGATTAAGATTAAGGTTAATTAGGATTTGATTAATTTAAAAGGAGATTAGTTGATTTGACCATTTTGACTTAGATTTTAGGATTAATGTAAATAAAAATTAAATAAATTATTAGGAGATGATGACTCAATTAGATAAAAAATTATTTATTTAATTAAGAGATGAAATGTGATGAATTTAATTAAATAAAGATTATTTAATTAAATGACTAGAAAATGGAGATGATTTAGGACGAAGCGGTGTTAGTAATCAAGATCAGGTGTATAGGATCAATCGGTATTTTTTTTGTGTCTACACCCACATTATTGGCTATACAGATACCATGGTAGGCAACTTCCACCTCAACAAAACTTCAAGTCTAAATTCCAAAATTCACCGCATAAGCCAACATCATTTTCCCATGATGGTTTCTGATGACACCACCCCCACTTGTCCAACCTAGGTTACCTTTCGTTGAGTTGTAAAAATTAAGCTTAAGCCAACTGGGCTTAGGGGGACTAGGGAGTTTTTCTCCTGTCCAGAGGGATACAAGAGCTTAGAGAATTGAGGACCTCGAAAATGTTCTAAGATGAGGCAATAGAGAATTCCAAATTAGAGGGATTATTTATTAGGTTTACAAGAGGTTGTAATGAGGTTCTCGATAAAATTATGAATAATATTGTTGGCCACAACTTTCCAGGAGGTTTTTTTATCCTAGGAAATCTTATTATTGTGCTCTTTGTAGAGTACCCAACTAGTGAAGAGAAGATCCTGCCACCATAGCTAAATGAGCAAAGGATAGGATACCAGTGAGAGCTAGTTGTCAAGAACCAACTTAGTATCGTTATGCTAGACCCGACTAACTTTGAATAAAGACTGATTCATTTGTCGAGCCTACCAAGAGTAGGAATAATAAAATAAAAGGTGAGAAGTGGTTTTGGCTTCCTCTTCACAAATAAAAAATCTATTGTAAAGATGATGATTTTTTTTTAAAATTTATCCATAGTATGTATATGTTCATGACAAGAAATCCACCAAAAGATCTTAACTTTGGATAATAAATTATTTATCAAAATCTTCAACCAATTGAACTGAGAGACCTAATCACTAGATAATATGTTGTATTCAAACTTAACAAAGTAGTTACCATCCTTATAATCCTCCAAAATCAAAGAATCAAGCAAATTGGAGTTAAAGAACCTGTGATTCAATAGTTCTAAGGAGTTCTGAGGTAGCTAGATGAAGAGGAGGGTTATACCAATTGGGATCGATCTTCTAGTGTGGCTAATCTCAGGAGTGCTCCAAATAATCCAATACCTTAAAACCCAATCTAGAATAGAGGTCCAATTTTATAGAAGAATAGATCAGATGGAGACCAAGAGCATGCTTCGAAATCCATCAGTCATCCCAGAAACAAATCAAGGTACTAGTTTGGACCTGCAAGCTAATACCCTGAGAAATCAAATTCTTTGTTTTGCGGATATTATTCTAGATGATGGATCTTGAGGGGATTTTAACGTCATGAAGGAAGGATATGTCATCCTTTCCATGAAGATACTTGTCTTGGAGGATCAAAATCCATTTATCCTTCTTATTCAAAAGTTTCCAAGTGACTTTGGTGATAAGAGCCATGCTCATATGTCTAGTTTTTCTCAAGTCTTAGCCACCATATAGTTTCCTGGAGCGCACAGTGTCTCAATTCACTGGGAGTAGAGGATTTTTTTCTTTCGTTCCAAACTAGAGGAACCTTTTTTGGATCTATTCTAACTTTCCAAACCAAAAAGAGGGCATCAAAAACAAAGAAATCAAGTAAACAACATAACTTTGAAGAGTAGATTTTATAAGCACCAGTTTACCTACATTGCTGAGAAGGGCACCCTTCCAAGGTGCTATCTTTCTTTGAAATTTTTCTAGTAAGTTAGACCACACTAAATTATTAACCTTATTAATAGTGAGGGGAATCCTAGGTAAGTTGAGGGGAGGGAAATGATTTGGCAGTTAAGAATATTAGAGATCCTATTTTGGAGTTGAGGGGAAAAAATCAAGAAAAAAATAGAAATTTTGGCAAGATTAATGCATTGGCCAAAGGATGAGGAATTTTTTTTTAGAATATGAATCCATCCCTTCGCCTATACCACTTTGGCTTCCCTCAAAAGGATTGTGGAATCCATAAATTATTGATGAGAAATCAGTAGTGAAACCAAAGAGGGAGCTAAGCCAACTAAAGTACCATTCAGTACCTCTTTCACAAAATTGCGACCAAAGACTTCAACCATTAAAATAAAGAGATAAGGGGACAAGAGATCCCCTTGCTATATCCCACCTAACGCAAAAAAAACACCTACGAAGCACCATTAAGGACCATAGAGAACATGGGAGAATTAACACATCCTTGAACAAGCTTTAATATTTTGCTAGAGAACCCAAATCTACGCAAAACTTAAAACAAAAAATTCCACGACACTTTATCATAGGCTTTGGAGATATCAAGCTTGAGAGCCATACTTTCTTTCTTTCTCTTACCCATAGAGTGAAGAGTTTCATGGACCAACATGACAACATCAATAATTTGATGACCTGGGACAAAACCTTTCTAGGCAAGGTGTATCAGCTTATCAAGAGACGGTTTAATATGATTGACCAGCAATTTAGAGCATATTTTATAGAAGATGTTATAAAGGTTGATAGGCTAAAAATTAGACAACCTGTTGGCACCAGAATGTTTCAGATTTAGAACAATGAAAGAATTATTGAATTCCTTGAGAATGTTACCAGAGAAGAGGAATTCCTTAACTGTCAGGGTAACATCATGACCAACAATATCCAAATATTTTTGAAAGAAGAAAGGGGGGAATCTTTTGGGGCCTAGTGCCTTGAAATGGCTAAGAGAAAAGACAACCTCCCTGATCTCATCAACTGAAGCACCTCTTTCCATGAACATAATATCTTGTGGGGACACAACATGAGGAATAACCTCTAGAAGATTGTCAACTAGATGGTCAATCGTGACTAGATTGAGTGGATTGTGAAAGAAATTGACACTAGCCCGACCAATATCTTCCTTAGAATTCAAAGAGGAACCATCCTCACAAATTAATTCAACAATGGATTTTCACTTTCGATATCTATATGTAGTCATATAAAAAACCTAGTGTTCTTGTCCCCTCATGAAGTCATTGATTTCTAGCCCTCTACTTCCAATAAATATCTTTCTTCTCAATGATGTTGTGAAGGTCACTTGACAAGGAATTTTTCGTATTGACCAAATCCATCAGAGCTCCCAATTCCATTTCTTTTTGAACCTTTATAAGCTACTCCTTAAGGATTTTTTTTGATAAAAAATATTACCAAAATAATTCTTGCTCCAACCTTTCAGATTATCTTTTAGGGATTTCACTTTCAAGGTAAGTCTAAACATAGTGGAGCCACAAACCCTGATATTTCAATCCATTAGAATCTCTTTCAGAATAGGATGATAAGACCACATTAAGTCAAACTAAAAGGGTTTCTTGGCCTTAGGAGGAGGAGTGTTCCAATGGAGCTATAGAGGAGTGTGATTAGAGATGATCCTCAAAAGAGAGGATAAAGAGAGAGTGGAAGATACATCATTGTTGGATGAAACCAAAAAACAATCAAGTCTAACATAAATAGGATTAGCTCTGACCCTTTTGTTGGAGCAAGTGAAAGAGCAACCTTCAAGCTCAATGTTAAGAAAACCACCAACAAAAATAAAGTTGTTGAGATCCAACATACTGTCAGTCATATCCATATTACCTCCCATATTCTTAGAGGGGAAGAGAGGAGTGTTAAATTTTACCAACACCATCTTGTGACTATGTGGGAAAGAGCTTTGACATCCCAACAGATTGGCCCAATTTTTTCTTCTAAGGACAACACTATTAGGCACATAGATATTGGAAAGAATCTACTCATGAAGACCAAAACATTGAGAGAAATAAACTTTAGGGAAGTTACTATTTATATAAATCAGAGAACCATTAAGGAAGGGTTTCCACATTGTAACTAGACCACTAGAGGCCCCCTCAGCATCAACCACCTCATAGAGTGCACTGGGCCAAAAGAATTTACTTGATTTATCAAAGTTAGCCACAATCATCTTCGTTTCTTGAATAAGTAGGATATCAACCCTGCATTCTTTAATGGGGTCCTCAACAATGTGCTTCTTATGAAGTATATTAAGCCCTCGATTGTTCTAAGAGAGGATCAACATTTCTTATTTCTTCTGGAGCCCACCTACTCCAAGGTTTCTTGGTTTTCATTAGCAATGTCCCTATTTTTATTCTTTTTTTGGTAGTTTTCATAGATTTTTTACTAGCTTTAGAAGTGGTCCCAACATCTATAGACTTTCTTAGACCCGCTAGCTTGGACAAGTATGGAATTTTAGTAACAACAGGGGTGGACACCCCCTAAGGTGAGGCCATTAGCACCATCATCTTAGAATTATGGGGAATCACACAGGAAATAACCAGGGTCGAGGGATATCCCTCAGGGGCCGACACCACTGCATAGGAAACTAAGTTCATGACCACTAGAGGGGAGATAGTAGGAAAATACTGGTCAATAGATAGGGACTAGGAGGAAAGAAAGGAGAGGGGGTTCAATAGATATAAGATAGACTCCAAGAGAACAAGCACCTTGGGTGTTAGGGGGGAGTAGGAGAAATAGGGGTTTCAGAGAGACCAACCTTTCCAACCTGAACAGAGTCCAATGAAAACTTGGGACCAAAAGTCGAAGCTACCACTGACTTTGGTTTGGGAGAAAAGGCCAAAGAGTTCCTTCTTTCAAGCCAAGGGGACTTGGGAGCCACTTTCTTTCCCTTGTCCAGGGGGTAGAGACCTTAGGCACACCTTTAGGAAATGCATTGCAAAGATTACCCAAAGAAGAGAAAAGTTGGAAAAAAAGGCAAAATTTTCATATTCAATGGCTTGAGACCACTTACCGAGTCTAGACTCTTGAATAATCAAAGATGAAAACACTTTGTTGGGATCAATGCTGAAAAAAAAGTGACCAAACACCAACCTAAACCATTCCTTAGTGACATAGTCCAAAGAGAGAAAGTTATCGAAAGAATTGACCACACCATTAATAATCTCCTCATTCTAAAATTCTAAAGGGATCCCCGAGATCCAAACCCAAGTTGGGAGAGTAGCCACCAAATGAGCTGAAGGATAAAATCTTGAGCACCATTTACACAAAGCAAGAATTTTCTTTCCAAAGAACCAAGGACCCCCAATCAAGACCGCCAAACATTCCTCTTAAAGAGTAGAGTTGAAGTAGAAAAGGCCCTTTGGGAGAGAAGAAATGGAAAAGGAACCTTTAATAGGCCACCATGAGGATTCCCATTTCCTAACCAATGATATGTTAGGATTCCTTCCCAAAAATATACCGATGAGATAATTTTCCTTTTAGCCAAGGAATGATTAATAGAAGGATCCTTTATTTTGATGGTGGTACCCTCCTTAGAATGCAAAATATGGACCCCATCACTAGTAGAGGTTTCCTTTTTGGTACCCACGAAAAGAGCTTTCTAGTTTGGTGGTGAAGGTACCTTTTTCAAAATAGGGGAAGGGAAAAGTGATGACCCACAAGGCCTATGACTGCTAGTGAGAGATATACCCTACTCGATAGGACCACCAAAACTACCAGTTTCATCTCGCACCAGAGGACACAAACTAGGAGATTCCCACCCAACACTATCATCCCATGCTCCACTCATTTCAAAAAAAATTCTTAGGTATGTTTATATCAATCTTCAGTTTGTTACACATCTTTCCCAAAAATGAATTTAAAGAAAAATACTCTTATTTAGGTCAAATTATGGTGTTCATACATGTGCATGGTATGGCCCTAAAAATTTGACTTTTAAAAGTGGTTTTTATACATGCTTATTAAAAATTAATTTGTATCATCTAGGTGTTAGAATGAATTATATATTTGGAAACTAGACTCAAAATACTAAATTTCATATTACTGAACTTTTTAAAGATTTAATGTGTAAGTGCTTCAAATTTTTGGTCCAACTATGGAAAATTTTAAAAATTAGGAAAAACACTTCAATGTTTTGAACATTTTGTGGACCCACCTTCTTTCACATACCCCCACTCCCAAAGGTAGTGGTGTTTTGGTGGCTACTTATCCAGTTGGGTGGATTTTTGGCATAGAGGAAACATATTGATGATGCATGGAGGTGATGACACTTGGGTTGTCACATTTTTCAACAATGGTGAATGGGTTGTCATAGTAGCAACATGATCAAGAGGTTGTCAAACAAGTGGTTATAGGGCCTACAAGTGCCAAACTTTGCAACTTGATGTCATGCCTACATAAATTATACCCTACATAATAAACATATTTTTTTACCCAAAAATTATTAAATGAGACTAGGAAATCTAGAATAGGTACTACATGTAATCAAAATAAATGTGATTGTACAAACATATGAATCCATATTGACTATATATTTTTGTATGGCCACCATTGACAACCTTCCCAATAAAACACCAAAATATTTCTAACTCCAAAATATGGAGCTCTAAATATATCAAAATTTGTTTCTTGGGCCTTTTAAGTGCAATGACAATGCCTATTTTTCTCTAAGACATACTATTTGAAAGTAGCCTACCATAACTCTTACAAATTCAATCCAATTCAAGAAGGGGTTTGTAAGGAGGCTTTGATACCATGTTGGAGAATCCAAGATCACTTGCAAAATCAAATAACACTTTCATAAATAAGAATATGCAACAAATAAATATGCAACTATCATATAATAATGTGTGTCAAATGTATAATAGAGAGCCTTACATTTAAAGACAAGGATGAGGAGGTGAGACAATAGGAGTGAAAAGTTGACTACTCCAAGAATGAAACACATGTAGGACTCTATAGACAAGTTTTGGGACACTTGGTTAATCCACATGAGGTGAGATTAAAGTGACAAAATATAAGTGAGCTTAAATGTAGTGTGAAGAGGACCCTCCTAGATCTAGGATAAAAGCTAACTATTTTTGTAATAACCTTTTTCACTCTAAAAAAATAAATATATATGTTGCATCAAGATAAAATAATGGTGCACAAGGGTTATGACCTTCTACTAATAACCCACATGGAGATGTGGTAACAACCATTTACATACAACAATGAGTTAGTGCAATATTTAATTATGCAAGGAATTACAAGGACCTATCAAGTACCTACAACCTAAGGATAATTATGAATGTAAAACTACTAGGTGCCTATTCCTAAGTCTAAAATCTAACTTTGACCCAAATAGGTCAAGGCATGGATAATTGAGACTAAAAAATGCAACACTCATGTCCATGATGCTATAAATATAAAAAATATAATATAAAGCCTATGGAATAGTCAACTTTGACCAAAAATTCAAAGCATAGAAAATGAGGTCAAAACATGTGACAATCATATCCATAAGGTAGGGAATCATATTTCCTACATGATTATTTTTGTCTCACAAAATAATAATAATATAAAATAAGGTTTTAAAGACAATTTTTAATATTTAATGAGGGAAAACCATAAAAAAATCCAAATCCACCATTGAAGACATCTCTCAAGAACTCCAAAATTTATCTCCCAAATTACACAATTTTTAAAAAATTTAAATATACCTTTATGATCCTAACATGTATAACAACACTCTTTTCAACTCAAATAATTTTTCCTACTCTCATTCAATTTTAGAAAAATAATATCCATAACCATGCCTCTTTGCATTTTTGAAAATTTAAACACCACAAATTTGAAATATAAATTACATCCAATCAATCCTTATAAAAGGAATCCATATACATCCACTTATTTTGGACATGGGAAAAGAAAGAGTTTGAAAATTAAAAAGCATAAAAGACAATGAAATTACCTCTTCCCAAGAAAGCTACCAATGCAAAAATCTTTCTTTGGGAGGCAAGGATGAAAAAAAATCATCTTCTTACACCCAAGCAATCACAATCCCAAGAAAATTGAAATAACCAGGTTGCACATGAAAATAATTTCAATTAATTATTTAATTCATCTATTTTCCATCACTAAGGAATATTCCAAGGAATTTTCCTCTCAACAACCTCTCATTCAATTTCCCTCCAAAGGTTTTCAAAAACCTATCACATTCTCTTATAATTGCAATAAATTCTCTTACATCCTCTCAAATCTCAACCAATTTCATTCAATTCCTCTTACACCATTTTCAAATTCTCAACCAATCTCATTTACTTCTCTTCCATCCTCCTCCACTCACACATTTTCCAAAATGTGGTCCACCCTCATCCAATAGAATTGTGACACTTGGCACATTCTCATTGGATCTCAATTTATCCCACATTCACCAATTTCATCCATTCTTCAACCCTTGGCTTCTATAAATAGAGGCATCATTTTCACAATATGGACACACAACTTCATGCATTATCATTATAGTCATTTGAGTTCATAGCAATCTCCATTTTCATGTTATTTTTGAGTTCATATTCACTACTTAGCATCATTTCAATACTTGGATCATCTTCAAATAATCAAGCTTAGCAATTGGGATTGGGAAAGGGCTTCTTTCCACATCAAAGGAGCACCAATCCCTCTATCGGATTGAGGTTTGGTTAATTTAGTTGATTACATGCTTTGTTCTTGTTTTATTTCATGTTTTCAACTTTGTTCTTCCAATAATTTCATAGGGAACATTATATTTGATCTTTCTAACATGTTTGAAATTGTTTTGTTGATCTCTTGTTAGTTTGTGCAAGTTTGGTGTTCACATTTTGGTGCTAGGAGGGATAACCATCTTAATCTCTTTATTTTTTCTTTATTTTTCTATTTTTTTGCAGACATGGGAATGCGACACCACCTTTGTGCAATTGTGAGCCTAAAAAGTGCCACTTTTTTCCTACAACATCACCTTCATCATGTCTCTATTATGTCGCATTTGTTAGAGTGCCGCCTTTGCACATTTTGTCTTCTATCTTACTTTCTGTCCATAGAGTGTTGCTTTTGAAGCTCTGCCGCATTCGCGCTATTTTCTTGTTGTAAAGCATCACTTTTGATTTTACCAGAGTGTTGCTTTTGCATGTTAGTGCCGCATTTGATAGTTGTAGAGCGTTGTCTTTGCAGTAATGTGTCACCTTTACTGGAAACATGGGAAAATCAAGTTGGAGGCTTAAAAGCATTTTTTAATGGTCTTTGTAATAGCTTAGGTCTTCAATTCTTGCATTTTATTTCCTATTCTAGGACCAACTAGATCAATTTGGACTTAAAATTAATCTACAAATCAAGCTTTTTCAAAGTTGGCTAAAATTAAACCTTAGATAATTACTAGAATTTGGATGTTGGACTAAAATTGAACAATCAACTTCACACTCAAATTTTGGTGCTCTAAAAAGAACTCATTATTGCTTGTGAGGATTTAAAAAGAACTTGTGTTTGCTTTGTCTTGTAATATTTTTTGCAACTTGTGTCATTCAAATGTGCATGCACTTCTCTCATGCTTCATGGCTATCTTGAGAATCAAAAGCATTTTGGTGACATTGGTTTCCTAAAATATTACCAACACATTTCAAATTTGGGTTTTAAAATTGAACAAATCATGCTAGTGTGAGAAAGAGACATTGTGTGTGCTCCCTCCTTGCACTTTACGTGAACTGGGAAGTTGAACCACAAGTGTACTCCCTCGCTTTTGTTACCTTTAGAGGGGCCTGCCTAAGACCAATTCGAAGGCGACTCCAACTGGTTTTTCACTTGGGCCAGTATATAAATGGATAAGATTAAACTGTCAAGTCCTCATTGTATGTAGGCCTTATCCATATAGTGTCTTTCAAAATGTGGTACTACTGTAAAAAATTTAAGAGCCCCTAGTAGGATTGATTAAATCCTTTAGTGGCTTTTTGGATGCTCACAAAGTGTCATGTCCTTGATTACCCTGACTAAGAACCAATTTGTATAGAAGACCAAATCCTAAAATACTTGTTGGTGCAAGAATAGTCATTCTGAAGCCGCTTCAAATCTGTACTATTCAATTGTAGAAACAGAATAAATCCTTTTAATCTTCATATTTTAAGGATTTTGAGATTTGGTGGTCTTGAGAAGTGTGTGCCATGGAGGTGAGCCAGTGTCACTAAATATCTAGCTTTTCGCATTGTCTAGTGTTTGGAGAAATCCGAGTGGAGACTCAACAATTATGGCCATTTCTATCCTAGGGTTGTGCAATTTGTGAGTCAGTTAAACACATTGCTTGAAATCTCAAAACTTGGAAACAAACATTCAATAAGGTCATCAAATTTCAAACCCTTTGGAAAGAGAAAATAAATTTGAAAAGTCCACATATTACTGCTTGTCCCTAGGAATTCTATCCTTAGAGGCTTCTAAATATTTGGGCCTATATCTCAATTTTCTCTCTCCAAAGTCAACATAAGAAAACTGTGCCTTTGGTTCCTTGATTTTCACATAATGGACCTTGTGGAATGAAAAGGAGTTGAGACATAGACATTTAGTTTGAAAAGCTAAGCAAGAAAGTGTTGATGTGGTAAAAAGAATCCATTAAGTAAAGATAAAAGACAATTGGACCCCACACATGTGTTTGTTCAAATGATTTCCCACAAGATCAAAATCCCAAAACCAAAGTCTATCAATCGTCACAAGCATATTATTCCAAGAGATCTCAAGAAATGTCAATCCATGCTTTACCAAGTCAGAGATAGATTGCTCCTTTTACAAATGTGCTTCAAAGGATAACCCAAACTTGTACTCATTATATTATTGTCAAAATCTAGCTCTCTTCCAACATTTTGAGTATCTCACTTTGTAGGATTGAAATTTCTTAGAAGTATAGCATGTTCTTCAATACCTAGGTCTTGTAAACAAAAGTCTCTCTAGGTTCATCTAGGATCAAAATCAACACTTTCATCCATCCCCAAACATCAATCAAATCCCATCTCACAAACAACTCTTAGAATCTTGGAAAACTCATTCATGCTAGACTTTTTGTAATCCTTCAAATAAAAATAAAAAATCATCTTGTTTGAATAAGTGTGTGTGGATGAATCCTTCTCCATACACTTGGTTAAATTATCACCTTGTGGACAAGTTTACTCCAGGATAACATCCAACATATTGGGGTTTATAAGTTCATTATCCAAAATCCAAATCAAATCCAAAAGTCCTAAAGTCTAGTATTCCTCCAAGGTTTCTTAAGAGTTCAATCATTCACATCATCCATCTTTCATTTATCCCATCATCATCATTTCTTCCTTAAAACATCCTAGTTTTTTTTTTGTGCCTAAATTTTAGACCAACCTAAGGAGTTAGAGGTTTACCTCCCATATTCCTGAAAGTTGATCCTTATTTTATGGTCGAAACTAGATCTCAGCACAAGAAAAAAATGGAGCAAAACAAAGAAACATCCACTTCAAGTGACTTGAGTCAAACTGTACTTGAATTCAACCCCATCGAATCTAACAACCCCCCACTCAACCTTCCTTAATTACCACAAGATATTCAAGAGGGAGGTTGCCAAGTGGAGGATGTTACTAGCAATGTCCTAGGAATGACTCAAGATGAAATCATGGAGATAGTCCAAAATCCTAAAAAACCACAAGATTGTCAACACAATGATGAGACTTAATCCTTCACAATACATGATTGCATTAGCAAAGGAAGGGGCTAAACTCCCTTCTAATTTTGATGTAAGCACTATTATGGAAAAACCTCTTGGTATTATTCCATCGGTATCATTCACACCTCCTTTTCAAAACATTATCCAACCTATCATACAACAAACATCATCTCATGCTCCAAGTCAACCCATGATTACCAAGGGGAGTTCATTACTTCACACTCTTCAAACACATCCCCTTGTAAATAACCAAAACTTGGACACAAACACCATCTTGGGTCAACCAAATACCATCCCTCAAGACCCAAAGCATCCTTAAATTCCACTCATTTTCCATGACACCAACAATTCATCCACCTTCATCACATCACTGACATATTCTCTTGATACACAAGTCTCTCTCCCCATGACATCACAAGGACAAGTGGGTCTATTTGGACAAGGGGGAATATTTGATGCCTCATCATCACCTCCTCAAGGAAACATACCACCAATCTTCCCACCATTTCCCCCTCTAACATCAACATCCACACCAATATTTGGTTTAGGGCAACCCACTTTACCTAACATACCAATCCAAAATCAATCAAGTCAAAACATTCCTCCAATCATGAATCAAATCAACATACCAAATCCTCCAAGCATGCCACCGATATTGCAACACCAGGTGGCACCAATACAAGCAACACAATCAATCACTACACCATCTATAACACTTCAAAACATGGTCTCCCAAGGGCCTAACACATCAACCATACCATCTACCACACAAACCATAGTCATCACTCAAACACCTCAACAACCACTGCAGCAAAATCTTATCACGCCATTCCAAATCCTCCACCTCCACCACCAAATCCAAACATGGAAAATCAATATAGCATCACACTAAAAGCAACCTAGCAAGTCTATCAAAAGGAAATCCAACAATTCCAAGCCTAACAAGCCACACAAGTTGTACAAAAATATGCACAACAAGCATAGGCACAACATCCGCACAAAACAAACAACATGCTTCACAAGCGCAAGCGCAAGCTTTATTATAACAACAGCAAGCCGCATAAGCTACACAAGTGACACAAGCCGCATAGACTTCCCAAGCTACACAAGTTTCCCAACAAGCTCAAGCTTAGGCACAAGCTCAGTATCAAGTGCAACAAGCTCAAGAACAAGCCTTGTTACAACAATAGGCTTATCAGAAAGCTTTGCAACAATACCAAGCACAACAACAAGCAGCTCAACTACAATCCCAACAATAAGTATTGTTGGCACAACAACAACAAGAGCAACATCAGGCCTTGTTGGCACAACAACAACTACAGGCATACCAACAAGCATTGTTGGCACAACAAAACTTGTAGCATCCTCTCACAAACACACAAAACACCCCACCTATCACTCAAGAAACAAAACCACCCCAAAACACATTCATCCCACTACCCGATCCATAAAATGATGTGTCTGCACAAATTAAATTTCTTTCATAACAAGTTCTATACCTACAATTAGGGAAAAAAACAAGAACAGAAGGTAATTTTTGCCCCTATCCATTTGACAAAAGCATTGCAATGCTTCCATTCACACCAGGGTTTGAGATACCTAAATTTAACAAATATCACGGGACTAGAAACCCTGAAGAGCATATCAGAGAATTTCATGTCCACTATATGGAAGTTGCATATGAAGAGTCTTATTTAATGTGACTATTCCCTCAGACTTTGGTTGGTTCAGTGATGGAATGGTTCTCTAGCCTTCCTCCTAGAATTAAAAAGTTCCAAGAAATTGTGGACTTATTCATATAGAACTATTCATTTAACATAGGCATGGATGTGAGCTTGGAAGAATTTTCTGGCCTAAAACAATCCAAGGGAGAAACATTTGCATCCTTCTTGCAACAATGGTGATCTAAGGTCAACAAGAGTAAGTGGGCTATGTCAGAAGAACAACAAATCAGGACTATCATCACCAATCTTGAAGGGACCTTGTTCTTTCATTTGAAAATACAATGCATAACAACATATGACCATTTGATCCCCAAGGTGCTCAACATCGAAAGAGCCCTTATAACACAAGGGGGGACACTACATATCAGGATAATCATTCATCAACCAGTTGCAATGAAAAACCTCACACATGGGAAAAGAATAAAAATGTCACTAATGATGGTGTCATTGACGCAAAAGTTATCACTAGTGCTCCAAAGAAAAACACACAAACACAATCATATCAACAACTTCAAGTCAATAGCCAAAACAACACACAAGCTAACACATCATCACAACAACCCAACAATCAAGCAATCAACAACTTGAATACGCAAGGTGGACCAACCCCAAGGAACAAGTATCCCCTTAAATGAAAATACACACCACTTGGGGAACCAATTGTGTATGTCATGCAAGAGCTGGTACAAGAAAATCTCATCAAAATCCCTGTTTATGAAAATTATCAAGAGCCTCAGGTTAAACCACTGTGGTATAACGAGAAACATCTTTGTGATTTTCACAAAATAAAGGGACACACAATAGCCAACTTCATGTGGCATAAAAATATGATTCAAGACCTTATTGATGAAAAAACCATAACCATTGAACAACCCACAGGGAATCAAGATCTTAAAATATACATGAATCCGATGTCTGATCACAGTAAAGGAAACAACAATGGTAAGGAAAAGTATAATAATGTGAACCATGTTTACAGCCATGTTGTTGCATCCTTAGATGAGTGGGTCACCGTTGTTAATATCAAAGGATCTAGAGCCAACTATGGAGTCACCACGTGTGGTGGAAAAATTACCATTCTAGGACCATCACAACCGTCCAAGCCACCCACTACCAATCCAAAGTCAATCCCCAATGGTTATAATGTCCTGGATCAACTGAAAAAGACCCCCATCTAGATTTCCATCATGGAATTGTTAAAAATCTCACCCACACATAGGGAAATCCTAGAAAAGGCATTGGCTACATCCACCATCCCAAGAGATCTTGATGCAGACCAGTTCCAAGCTATGGTTGGACACATCACTACACTGCACCTAACATTCTCTGAGTAGGAACTTCTAACCCAACCATCTCATAACCACGTAATCCATCTTGAAGTCATAGTCCATAAGAACAAAGTCAAACGAGTCTTGGTGGATGGAGGTTCAAGGTTGAATATTTGTACTCCCAAGATAATAAAGAATCTGGGATTCTCTGAAGATGTCATTGAGAAAGGTAAAGGTATTACTATCATGGCATGTGATGATCAAGAATGGGTGTCTCAAGGAACCATTCAACTCCCTATTCAAGTAGGGCCAACAATCATGGAAACTACATGCCAAGTCCTTGATCTTGAACTACCTTACAATATCCTCTTGGGGTGCCCATGGATCCATGGGATGCAAGCTATCGCATCCACCTTCCATCAATGTTTTAAGTTCCCTTATCAGAACCAAGAAGTCACAGTCCATGGAGATCCCGAACCATTCTATTATTACAAGAATCTAGAGGCCAAGTACTACAAGATCCCTCAAGTCTTGAAGAATGATGAGGGACCCACATCTCTGTATATAGACTCATCTACCCTAGCCTCCAATTCTAAGAAAAAGACACCTCCATTCCAGACATCTCTAATAGTAAAGTTATTATCTAAGATAATAGGTGTGGGGACTATAAAATGAAAAAGAGTGCCTTTGTAATAGGAGAGTTACCTCAATCTCCTAGATCTCGTGGGAAACCCCAACCGATTGACACACCACCTCAAACCTTCAAAGCAAACCCCTCCAGATTCAAAAGGTGGGGGGACCTAAGTCAAGAAGTGGTAGATGAAAATGATATATCAAGATTATTGTATCAAGATGAAAGGACCGTACCTGATCTTCCCATGGAAAATGACAACAAATGACTATAGTTAATGCAAGGATGGGGCTATAACAAATATGAAAATCTTGGGAAAAATGATAATGGATTTTTAGAACCCATTATTCCTAAGAAGCACATGAAGAATCTTGGCCTTGGATGTACCCCTCCAAAGATAATGATACGTGGCAAAGGTTCCCCGGTTAAAAAATTCAAAGCTCCTCCTCCGTTATCGGTATCCACAAGTCTACCTCTAGATAACTATACCTTTGATATAACCAATGTGTGTGATGAGGACCCCATCACTAACCTACCCATGTTATTCAAAGATTTCTCCTTTTTCATGATCAATACCCTATCTTTCAAGCCAAGTAACCAAACCAATGAACTAAAACTTGTCTACCCCCAACTCATTGATTATGACCAACGAGGACCACCGATCTTAGACACGTTTGAAAATGGTGAGGCTCTTTTGGAATTCATGGGATTGTGGGATACTCTACCATGTGGAGATAATAAAGCAGGGTTTGATATTGAACTAGACAAACATGCATACTATGGGGAAACAATTGAATCCCTCAGTCGCAAAATAGAAAATATAAGAATAATATCTAGGTCTTTAAGTGAAAACCACACTATGGCAATTTCTGACTCGAAAATAGTAAAAAAAAAGGATGTATCTAATGGTCAAAACCTCTCTAAGGCACCAAAGGATGAGTGGTTCAATATTCCCCTTAGTGTTATTCATCAGGAAAAAATAGTAGTCTTGGCAGAGAAATGTAATCCAATTAATTTGGGAATCAAAGAAACACCACATATTACCTTCTATGAAAAATCACTTTTGACTGAGGAACAAGAACTTCTAGCTACATTTCTAAGAGAAAGAAAGGTAAACTTTGCATGGACCTATGCTGACATGCCTAGTCTTGATCCAGAGGTGGTGGTTCATCATCTAGATGTCTATCTAGAGGCGAAACCAGTAAGACAAAAGTTGAGAAAAATGCATCTGTAGATCACATTACTAGTCAAACTTGAATTGAAAAAACTCCTTGATCCAGGCTTTGTTGATGCCAAAAATTGGCAAGGTAACAACCTTTATGGAAAACTCAGTTAATGGGGGAACCAACTGTGCTAAAATGAGTGACTTCCAGGTTTTAAAGAAGTTGGCTTCTTCTGTAATTGGGATTTTGGAATGGGAAAAGGAAGCATATATAAAAAATAAATATCTAAGGCAATGCACCAAAGAATAGATATAGGCATGGTAAATCCATCTTTTGGGATTCGATTTAAGGGCCCGATCAACAATCTGCTATGTTCCAGAATAACAAAAATCAAAGGCAAAAACCTGAATATTTTATTCAATGACATAAAATAATTCTCATACCCATTTACTAAAAAGAGGAGTCAAAGACATGATCTAAACTAGAAAACTTGTATTAAAATCATACAATTTTTTCAAATAAACAATTCAGGACAATAATGACAAAGTATAATGTTTTATCAAATAGCTTAAGAAAACAGAGAGGTCAAACAATGACACAGTTTGAGAGTCTCATACAATAATCTAAAAGAAATTCAAAAGACCTGGTGTCTTTCCCCTAATTTTTCTGTCTCCCAAACTCCATTTCAGAAGGAAGAAGTAGTATATATAGCTAAAAAATCCCACCGCCTAGCGGGCCAGTAACAAAAAATATTTGTGTCTCGAGCAATGATGCCTGGAGCAATGATTCCCTTTGGTTGTTGCAACAGAAAAGATTCAGTTCATTGAACATAGTCACTCCCCAGCCAGATGCATCCCCTACTAATGATGGCAGTGGTCCTAGAAAACCCTATGTAGACAAGTGTCATTCACCCACGAAGGCAGTTAAGACATGCGACAACTTGGCGAGGCACGTAGCTCACTCTCACCTCCCCTTCGAAGAAGTCCCCACAAAAGAGACACATGGCAACAGGTCAGGGCCCGCTCGTTGATTCCTCCTCCTTGCATCAAGAGACTGCACAGTGAAGACACATGGAGGCATTCTTCACTTTCAGTGCTGACTGTGGGGTCTGCCAAAAAGTGTATATGGATGAAAGCTACGTGGCACATAGATGGGGCTCGATTGAAAAGTGATGGGAAGTAGCCTTGAAGAGCTCGTAGTGTCAAAATGTGGAAGCATGGTGGGAACTTGTAGGAGAATGAAGGAAGGCCTTTATGCGGTGAGCGCTTGGTGGACATGTGGCAGCAATGAATGGATTTCAAAAAGATGAGGTGCAAGCTAGTACTTAGCAAAAAATAAAAACCACCCGGAGGTAGCTCAAGGAATTTGACATTCACAGCTTTTGGGAACTACTAGGGGAATTTCACCTACAGAATCAGGAACCCAAAAATTTCTCTGGCTTGTAGACCAAAGTCCCATCCATTGGGTGATGGAGTTGAATCTTAGAGAGAGCGGCCTGCAGAGGTAGCCATTCAGCCTCAAATGGTATCAATATGTGACGTAGATTCTCTTGCGCTCCACTCAAATCAAGATTTCCTTGTAAGGTAGCATTGTGAATATACTAGCCCTAGACTCAAGTTGGAAGAGTAGCCATGCAATTTGATGAGTGACACCTTTAATATCTGCTATAGTAGGGGGTTGGTTGAAGCTCTAGAAAGTGAATGTGTCCTGTTGCTTCTCTTCTATTTTTGCCACAATCTGCTTTGTATTTTCCACTGAATCATCAGAAAGAAATGGGGAGGGTAGGCCCATATGGGTTAGCTAGGAGAACCTAGCCCATATGTTGTTCATAGTTCAATCCAGTTTGGCAGTGCACTTGCTAGCATGGAGGATAGTTGAGTGGCAGTGGATGAACCTATTCATTATTTTGGTAGCAGTCTTCCAATCCTCGATCGTTGCCTTTGCTAAGTCCTCATCCGAGACAATGTATAGCCTATCCAATAGCTTTTCTACCTCAAAAACCTTTTCTGCAATGATTGATGGGAACCGCTCAATCGCTCCACGAACCTCCCTGCCTAAATTGGTTGCTTCTACCATAAATTGGAGCATTGGCTGAAGGATTAGGAAAAATTCCTTCACCTTATCCCAATATGAAGTGTATAATTGTTGAGCCACTAGAATGAGGTTTGGTTGGGTAGTAGGGGGTTGGGGAAGACTCCTTAGAAGGGAAATCTCCACATCTCTTGATCTAACATCTTGTGTCAGTTTCACAACCCTTTTGTTTGCACCTACAAGCTATCCCTGGATGTTTCTCAATTCTATAGACCAATTTTCCTCTGTTCGACTTTTGTTTGCTAATTCTGTCTCAAGGGAAAGCTTCATCTCTTGGAGTTCCTTCTCCAATTGGGCTTTTCAATTCTCAAAATGTGCATCCCTCTATTTCATTTGTTGCTTGAATTGAGAGCACTTTCGTTCAAACTCCTCATTCTTTTGTTGTGTCCCTACTCCACCAAAGCTAACTGGTTATGATATTCCTAGTTTCTCCACCACAATGTGCCGACCAAGTTGGGGTCAACAGATTGGAACTTTGCAAGTTCCTCTCAGATTTTTTTCTACTCTACCTATGAAACTTGTGCTTTCTCTGATAAGCACACAATTTCTGATTCTCTCACTTTTTCTCTCACCAACAAGACCTCAACCCTTTCTTTTACAAGTTTTAGCTCTTCTTCCTTCTTCTTTAGCTAGCAACCAGATTTGAGGAAGTCAGTGGTCACCACCTGCTGTGTTTCTTCCATGAGCTTGACTTTGTCCTACAGTTAGGATATGCTCAGATCGAGTCCCATGTAAAAAATGTAATTGTCGAGTTGCATCTCCCCTTGTGGTTTGATGACGTTCAGATACATGGTTGCGAAATGGATCAATCACTAAGCCTCATTGAAGATAGTTTGTACCTTTGGCTTCATTGGATTCTTGGCATCCTTGGCCCTTTGCTTTTGGATTTTGATAGCCCATGCCTCCTTTGTTTTATCTCCTTGCACTATAAATTTGTCTGGTGACTAAACTAGCCCACTTGCGAAAGGTGCACCAGGAGGTAGGGTGAAAGGGAATGTGAGGGTAGTGGTCTCAGATGTTTTCTTCTTCAGAAAAGTGATTGTCTATAGGAAGAAGGGAGGGATATACCAAAGCCTGATTTGTGAACCAATGGGAGGACTCATTAGGTGTTGTGGAGGTAGCGGGGTCATTGTGGACTCCAACTATTGGGTCAACTAGGTCAGGGTCAACAATTGTGGAAGAAGTGGAAAAGGAAGGGTCAAAAATTGTAGTGAGGGGCGCCACGGACATAGCAGGAGTGACCAAAGATTGTGAAGTAAGAGAAGAGGGAGAAAAAATTACCTATTTTCTAGATGATTGTGATCCTTGGCTCGTTGCTCACTGTAGGACCCAGGCTTGTTATAGGCCCCTGCAAACCCTCTTCTTCAACCACATCTATGCGCTACCTCTTGTTGGGTGGCGAATCCTCCACTTGTATAGTCTCCAACTGTTTCTGTTGGGTTGTTCTTGACGTTTTTATGATCCAAGTGCATGTATGTGAGGCTCCTGACTATGATATATTGAACCACACATTTGAAGAGACCCTGACCAGCTGTTTCATCGTTTCTCTTTTTGCTACACTGGGGTCATCTATATTTTACTTTCCTTCTCCTTCCCTTTCTCTATATGTGTTTTGAACTCCTCTGGGTCGATGTCTTCATCAACACTCTTGTCAGAATCTATATGCGCATCGTCCCAGATCTTATCAAATCTTTCATCCGTCTTTACGCTATGATAAGGAGCATCAAGGTGTTGGATTTCTTGTTGGTAGATGCATAAATCATTAATTATTTCCTCGCTCCAGTTCTCTTTCTTTAACAAATGACTGTGGAGGGTAGTACCCATTTTGTGCTTCTCATTATATTTTTCTAACCGAAGGTAGAATTGAATCCATGGAGACCTGCTATCATTGGCAAGAATATAGGCTAGGTCCACCAACACATCGTCACACTCCTCCATCAGACTATGCTACTTTTCCCAATATGGCCAAGGGTTGTGGGTTACCTTGATGAATTTTTTACCCAAGTCATCAAGGGGTTGTAATTCCATTTGTTGCAGATCATCACTAACCCTAGATGAGCCAAATTTTCTTCCAGCAAGTTGTGCGACTACTTCTTCGCCATAACCACCCACTTGAAGGTTAGCGGACGTTTGAAGAATTCTCTCTTGCCCTTTCCTCCACAAAATTTATAATCAATAATGGACATCTATCTAAACATTTCAAGGGCCAATACCTTATGTGTGACATACTCTGGGAGTCAGAATGGCTCCTTGGTACATCCATGCATACAGATGAATGTAAAATCCCTCTTGAGGAACTAGTCACATTTAGGAGTGAAGTTCTACATCCACTTCGTCTGGTCAGTAGAAATCTGATAGATGAAACCATTCTTATCGAATTCTTGCAGAATTGGAGTTAAGAAAAATTCTAAAAATGCATAATAGTCATGCATTGCAGAAAGGAGGGGAGTCCATATAAAACTAGCTTTTTGGCTCCTTTTATCAATAAAAATAGATAATGGCATCATTTTACTGAAGAATTCAAGGTTCTGGTATAAGAACATATGAGCAAGCAAGGAAGGGAACATGAACTTGCACTACATCTTGTACTCCTGTATTTGGCTCATCATTTCTTGGTAAATGACTCCTGCAAAGTCATACTAGAATAAATACTTTTTCCTTTGTAGCTGAAAACCCAAACCTAGTTGAAATTCTTGCACCCATTTGTCTTCGTCCAAGCCACAAACAAATGCCATCATGGAGAGTGCATACTACATATCTTGCTTGAAGGCATTGTGTACAACTAGAATTTTTGGCAGGTCTTTGCAAAATTCCTCAGGCCTCTGTGTTTCCACATTATAGAAGTCGAAAGCTCTATCTCTGCCCTGCCAAAAGATGTACCCATCCTTTGGAGTAAATATCTCCATCATGCTCACTTTAGAGTGGCTCACTGGGATACACAACATGCTCCAAATAGCGTCTTCACTAATGTTGACTCTCTTTGGCCTTTGATGGTGTTGGTATCTAGGTTGAAGTGTTCAATGGCCTCATGGATGAGCTCTGGGAAGTAATGCACAAAGGGGACCATATATTGCAAAATACCGTTGAACCATAGCTTAAATGCCATTTTATTTTATTTTTCATCCTTTTTCATTCTTTCACATGCTCCTTCCCTAAGAGTCTTAGGGTTCTTCATGAGGATAGGGTCATGGATATTATCGCATTCCTCCTTTATCTGGCTTTGGTCCTTGGCAGTTTTGGGCTTGTCTAGGGCATGCGTGTGAACCTATTTTTTTTTCTAGCATCCCAGGTGATGAATAAGAGGTGTTATAAAAAATATTGACAATTGGTGCTACTATCATGTCGTCATACAAGCTCTAGGTGGCCTCAGCCTGTGCCTCCATCTAAGAACTTTCGGCCATTTCAGGATACTGTAACTTCAACTGTGTTAAACTTCTCTTTAATTCACTTTGGCTTTGCCTATGCTCAAAACCTTTGCTCTGAGTAGTGTGATCAAAAATCTTTTTGATGTTAGCTTCTTGCATGCAATACTTAGTTATTTCTTTCTTGGGTAGCCAACAATGCTCATCTTTTAGCAGTAAATTTGGCATGTACTGCCAAATCTTTAGCTTGTGCAAAATGAATTACTTGCCATTTTTGAAATGACCATAATTCATAATGATGATTTGGAAATCATGTCATACGACATGATTTTCTTGGAACTTGAGCTGGTGATTTGAAGGCAGCTTAGGCTTTGCATGCTTTGGCAATTAATATCTCATAAAGAATAATTATGCCAAAATGCAATAATTACTTGAAAAGATTTGCATTCCTTTTTGGAGTTTGAGAAGTGCCTATAGAATGACACATCAACATTTGGCCATATAGACTACCGCCAATGATTGCCACCAACTTATGCTAATTAATTAGAACTTATTTATCTTGCACACAACAAACCGTACGTAGTAGACACAACTGGGTGGAAAATTTGAGCAAGCCTTGGTGTGATTTTCGAGTTGGTACTTGATTAGCATCATGCTTATGGCATGCAAATTACCAAACATATCCTGGCTATTTTTATAAATAGGTGCTTAGGCAATAGTGAAATCACACTTAGCAATTTGAGAAAAATTAGTAAATAGGAAATTAGCTTAGAATTTGGCATGAGGCAGCTGAGTAGAATTTGCATAGAGCTAGACTTAGGCAGTTTGCATAGAGCTAGTATTAGATGGTTGCATAGACTCTGCTACCATGAATACTCCTATTAGGTTAGTCTGTAAGAAATCCTAGATAACCTTCCTTGGAGAAATCTCGACTAGGCGTCTTAAAAGAATGACCAAGAATAAGCATTCACTAGCCATTATAACAATGAAGTGGGTTCTGGGGAGGGACTATACTAAATATAAAGACAAGTATAGAGTTAATACTGACATATGCTCTCACTTCGTCACATCCATGCTTGACATCTAGGTTCCCATGTCGTTGATTTTTCACTTGGTGCTTGAAATATTTTTGAGGAAGTACCTGGGCAGCCTCAAAGAGGTGGTGGAAAATGTTGTGTTTGGTTTGGGCCTACCAACGACAAGTGACCTTTGAAAGTACATTGAAGAAGACATAGTAGTACCATGGGTGTCATTCCTAAGCAGTTTCCACATCCAGTCACAAGAAGAGCATCATCAAAGGGTAGCCTGTGCTTGCCACTTCTTGTTTTGCTTGTACAATGTGGTGCCTTTCTATGACATTGACTGGTATACTAACTTTAGGAACCTGGTGTTCCCTCTACCACTTGCCATTGCTCTTGTGGATGTTGTTGTCAATCTTTTTGTTGTTCTTGCTAATGAAGTAATTCTAGACATTGTTGTTGATGCCTCCCTTGTCCCTGCTCGTGACTAAAATCTTTATGCTTTAAGAAATCATCCTTTTGCTAATACATTTTTTGTATATATGCCTAGAAAAAGGCTTTACCGTAACTATATATGAAGAAGATACAAAATATATATAGATATACGGGCGGGTGCATGAAGTTGGGTAGAAATTTTATGGCCACTTTCTAAAAAAAGTTAGAAAATGATATAATGCGATCATGTTATAGCACGTTAAAAGCAAAAAAAAAGTGAAATTCTTCATTTTCACTTCGACTATTTTCTTCTTCTGCCCATGGCCAAAACCCCCAACTTTCACACGTGTGTTCTAGGAGGAGGTATTGTGCACAAATATTCAACAAGATTTTCTACTTCTTTGCAAGGATGGCACCATGACAACGAAGACGTGGGAGAGGTAAGTATTATTTGTTGTTTGTTTTGAATTTCTTAGTTTTAGGTTGATTTTGTTAGTTTTAGGTTATATTTGATATATAAATTTTTGAATTTGTAGGAGATGCAAATGAACCTGCAAACCCACAAAATCCTCAACAAGAAGAGCAACCAAATCCTGAGAACAAAATTATCAACAAGAAAATCAACCTCAACAACAACCTCCTCCACCAATCCCTCAACACCCTCCTGACACTTAACAAAATTTAATGAGTGAGATTGAGAACAACAAAAAACAAATTCAAGATTTTATTAGTAGGTTGAGTGATCCAAATGGTTCAACCATAGAAAGAATGACCGTCACAAATTCATTGAAAGATATGTTAAAAAATGTAGATTCAATTAGCAAACAAATAACTAGATGGCAAGATAGGAGGCAAGCGGCTAGGACATATTATGCAGATAAACTATCATATAAACAAGTAAAGGATTTAAAAATTACAAAAGGTGATTTGTGCTTATTATTCATTGACCCACGCACAAATCAAAATCTTAGCCTCAATGTGAAGAGGTTTCCTATTCATTGGTGCCACCACCAAGAGACTAGGAACCATTTTTATGATAGGTGGTACATGGTCCTTGATGAACGACCGTGCAAAAATTGTGAAGTCCCCCAATATTTTCTTAGGAAACTATATAGTGAGTTTATATTGCAAAAAATCCCAAATTATTTTGATATGAGGGACTTCCAGGGGAGAGGTGGGGGGTCGGCTCAGGATAGGCTCGGTGCATAGTCGGATACTACGTGGCAAGGGAGATGAGCTCTCGCTAGGCTGCCTCATGAGCACGTTGTTATGCCTATCATCGCAAAGGAGAGTGTCGAAGTAGAGACATTGCAGGTGATCAACACTTTGACCTAGAGTGTCATCCATCATACTAGCCCTATTCTATAATGCCATCTAGGGGAGTCTTTGAGTGGTGGCCTTCGAACCCATGTGTGTCAATCTTGCGGGGCGACTTGTTCATATGACCCCACCAGCACTCATGAGGCTATTGCAAAGGATTTGTATGCAGCTACGAAGATGGAGAGGGCTGCTGGAATTTTGCATGATGTGTATGGAATTGATACTCAGGTAAAAAGTTAGCATGTTCTTTGAATTTTTTAAAATTTTAATTTTGAAATGCAAGATTAACTAATTTAGTTTTATGATTTTAATTAAATTGCAAGGTCACAGTGTTGAGACTAGATACACCGACTCTCCTTATTTCTACAATACACCTATTTGTGGGTATGTAACTAGTAAACAATTATAAATTTATTACATGTTAATAGCATTCTTTTACGAATGGTGTTTTAATATGTGATTTTGGATGTTGAATAGGGTAATATTGGAGGTTTCAAGGGAACACCTCCCAGTGCTAGTGGATTTACTCAAACCTTCATGTAGGTAATATAATAAAGAGTTTAACTAATGAATTGTACTTATAGATTTGTGTAATTTATATTCATATTATTGGTTACGTTGCATTGCACATCATTCAAACTCAAAGCATTACTTCACATTCCATAACTAATAACTAGATGTTGATAGATGACAAAATTTCAACTACAATATAGTTGTTTAGAAAGTCAACATAAGTAGTGATGCAATTTCTTCACATGGAGGCATGTGCTTGCAAAGGTGCACCTACATGAAAAACTATGGATGCTTGGAAAAAATATATGAAACCATAATAGTAAGCAATAGCATAGACAAGGAAGTTAGTAGTTTCAAAAAATGCCTCAAAGAAATGTGGTCTCATGGTGATGGAATTCCATTCCATCACCATGAGACCACATTTCTTCAAGGCATTTCTTCAAAATGCTCACCACCTTTTCTATGATACCACATTTTTCATACATATGCACCAAATCATTTTATAAAACTACTCGTGCTTCCTTGCTACTATGGCTAAAATCCTAAAATAGGTTCTTTCCAACAAACTATGGATGCTTGGAAAAATATCTATCAAAGCATAATAGTAAGCAATAATACCATAGATAAGGCAATGAATTTTTTTTAAAAATGTCTAAAAGAAATGCATTCTTATGGTGATGGAATTCCATGACGTGCATTTGTTTGTAATGGCATTCCATCACCACGAGAACCCATTTCTTTTGAGGCATTTTTTCAAACAGTTCACTGCCTTCTCTATGCCACCACAATTATCGTACATGTCTATGAAATCATTTAATCAAATGATTCAATGGCTTGCTGCTATGGGTAAAAGCCTAAAAACACGTCCTTTCGAACAAGATATGGATAGGGAAAATAGTAAGCATGATAATAAAAAATATATAGTTTAATAAGTACTCAAAATTTTGTTCATTAGATCTCATACACTATAAGTCATGACGTGGATCGCAATTGTAAATTTTTTGTGATTAAATAATTTGTTGTTTTATTTTTAGATGTTGGTTGTGGAAACACCTCCAAATGTTATGAGGGAAATGGATATCGGTGTTTCATCCGCTATACAATCCTCGATGGCTCTGACAGGGGAGGTGTGAGGAAAATTACTAAATTTCAATTTACATTCGTTGTTATAGATGTTAGTTTGAGTGAAAAATCAAACCAAATTATTGATTCATAGTCTAATTTCTATTTGGATGGTTTATACAGGGCTTGAGCATGCCTCAACATCGGCATGCGAATATTTCCCTTGTGGAGAGTGATTGTGAGATGGTCGTAAGTGATTTATTTTTTAAATATATATTTTTTTAATGTAATTTCTATATATTAATGTCTTTACTTTTTATTGTAACAGTTAAAACTTCACCAAGAACTTAACAGTAGTAGGAGGAGCAGCAGGAGCACTCCTCGAGTACAACAAAAATGAGTGATAGACCTATCACCATCTAATCAACCAACAAAGGGAAAGAGTTTATTTCGAGAGCCTGGAGAGCAATGAAATTTGATTCCAAAGCCCTTTGTTGTATGCCTACATGGTAGTTTTGTACATATTTTGTATTGGATATATTTGACATTGTATGCCTATATGGCATTCTCGTAAACCTATATGGCTATTTTCTACCTATATTTTATACTTATATCGACATATATTGATGTATGTGTGCATGGCTATTTGGTTAATACAAATATTTTTTTATCGATGGTGTCCATATTTGCATGTTATAAATTCATGGTTCAATAGATATGAGTTACGTGTATTCAAGTGTATATTTTATAACGTACGTGTATACTTTGTGACTTATGTGTGTTCTAATGTATACTTTCCAACTTACGCATTTTCATGAGTATACCTTATATTCATGTATATACTTTGTATTAAGTTGTGTATACTATGTATTCATTTGTATACTTCAAGGCATATGTGTTTGTGACTACTTTTGCTTCCCTTATTCACATGTACATGCTTGACTTATTCACATGTATACTTATTAATTGGTTAGCCATAGCATTGATCATTGTTTTCCTCCATGGTTTGTCTTGAATAAATTAATTGATTGATGGTAAACAACTTTATCTAAAAGAAAAAACCATGTTTTCAATTGGTATTCTATGAAATGATTGATAAAAAATTCCAATATATTTAATCCTTTGATTGGAACAATTCAATTAAGCAAATGATACATAAGAATTTTCCTTTTAGATTAGCAATGCATGGAAGTTTCAAAAAGTATCCTTGATACTACAAAAAGATATTTGTTTATACACTTCAATTGTGCACTCACCCTTTGGTTCTTTGAAAGAAAAATCTACCTATGCCATTGTTACACTGCACAGGTAAACCAAATTTTGTATTGTGGAGCTATATTAAGCTACCACTCTCAAGACCAATGTAACAATGATACAAAATAATGTTTGAGACTGCAAGAAGACATCAAAATGGCTAGTGTACTAAAAAAATTCTTATGATTTATGAAGAATGCTGATAACTCTACTCAGTTGGCTTCTTTTTCAAAATCATACAAATTAAACCCTAGCATCAATAGACTCTATATATCGAGCTACCACAATTCAAGTTTCAACGATGAATAATTATCATACATGTTTTAAATGGCATTCAAGTTTATGGTGGTTTTGTTGTTTATATGATGTTATGTGATATTCTAATCCTAATGCATGCTTCTAGGCTACATATATATTTATATTTTATTTTTACATGATTTTTGTACCAATGACCCCAAAACGAACCGAACCCCCCTCTAAATTTTTTTGGCCTAACCGGAAAACCGAACCCCCGAACCCAAACCCAAACCTCAAAACCCATTCCAACACTCTTCATTCTTCCTACACAAACTTAATTGACCACCAAATTATGTTGCCTCTTGACTTTACCCACTTTTACTCCCTTAAACATCTTGTTTTCATTCAAAACCCTTGTTTTCCCAACTAGGGCATCATGGCATAACATAATTTTTCCCTCCCCTATCCTTGCAAACCTTTTGAACACATCAAACTCCACAACCTCATCCTATTTCCAACCTATTCTAACTTATTTTCAAGCAATTTCT
Source organism: Sequoia sempervirens (assembly GCA_007258455.2). Taxonomy (NCBI): domain Eukaryota; kingdom Viridiplantae; phylum Streptophyta; class Pinopsida; order Cupressales; family Cupressaceae; genus Sequoia; species Sequoia sempervirens. The sequence continues at coordinate 35,223 of VDFB02263189.1, read as the reverse complement.
TCTTTTCACCTCTTCTAGCCTTATTTTTCAGGGGCCTCAACTTTGAATTTTGAATAGGGGCAACATTAGTAATCTCTTCCAATGCCTTTACCAATGCTATTTTCTTATTCCTACTCCCTATCCTACTTACATCAGGCCCATATCACCAAGACACCACCTGAACAATAGGTGGAATGGCCTATTTCAACATATAACACTCGAACCCTTAAGGGATCAATCCGGTTGAACGTAGCTCAGAGTGATTTTGTGTGTTTGGGTGTGAAAGAGGACCATGCCTAGCATAAAAATATCTATTTGGATGTGTTAGAACAATCTGTTTGGTCACATGAGTTGTAGAACGAAAGTTGTGCCAGTTTGCAACTTTCCATTGCTTACACCTAACACTTTTTCCATCAACTGAAAATTGGACACCACGGAAAAACCACTTCGAGATAACAAAAATTGACAGAGTTTATTGTAGAGGGGTCCAAAGTGATCCCATAGGATCAGATGAGAAGTTTCTAAGCATCACAGTATCTGAGTAACAACATGTTGAAGTTTGCAGCCATTTTGTATTTTGGACCCTAAAGGGATCGATCCGATTGAACGTAGCTCAGAGCAATTTCACATGTTTGGGTGTGAAAGATGACCATTCCTAGCATAAAAATACCTATTCGGATGTGTTGGAACAATTCATTTGGTCACATGAGTTGCAGAATGAAAGTTGCACCACTTTGCAACTTTTCACTACTTCCATTTGACACTTTTTCCATCAACTGAAAACTAGACACCACAAGAAAACCACTCCAAGATAACAAAAACTGAGAAAGGTTATTATAGAGGGGCCCGACATGATCCCATAGGATTAGGTGAGAAGTTTCTAACATCATGGTATCTAAGTAACAACATGCTGAATTTTGCAGCCATTTTGCACTTTGGACCCTTAAGGGATCGATCCAGTTGAACGTAGCTAAGAGAAATTCCACATGTTTGGATGTGAAAGAGGACCATGCCTAGCATAAACATACCTATTCAGATGCGTTGGAACATTTTTTTTGGTCACACAAGTTGCAGAACGAAAGTTGCACCACTTTGCAACTTTCCACTACTTGCATTTGACACTTTTTCCATCAACTGAAAACTAGACACCACAGGAAAACCACTCTAAGATAACAAAAACTGAGAGAGGTTATTGCAGAGGGTCCCAACAAGATCACATAGGATCAAACAAGAAGTTTCTAAGCATCATGGTGTCTAAGTAACAACATGTTGAAGTTTGCAACCATTTTGCACTTTGGACCCTTATGGGATCGATCTAATTGAACACAGCTCAAAGTGATTCTGCATGTTTGGGTGTGAAAGAGGACCATTCCTAGTGTAAAAATACCTATTTGGATGTGTTGGAACAATTTTTTTGGTCACATGAGTTGCAGAATGAAAGTTGCACCACTTTGCAACTTTCTACTACTTCCATTTGACACTTTTTCCATCAACTGAAAACTAGACACCACAGGAAAACCACTCCGAGATAACAAAAAATGAGAAAGGTTATTGTAGAGGGGCCCAATGCTATCCCATAGGATTAGATGAGAAGTTTCTAAGAATTATGGTGTCCGAGTAGCAACATGCTGAAGTTTGCAGCCATTTTGCACTTTGGACCCTTAAGGGATCGATCTAGTTGAACATAACTCGGAGTGATTCCACATGTTTGGGTGTGAAAGAGGACCATGCCTAGCATAAAAATACCTATTTAGACACATTGGAACAGTCTGTTTGGTCACACGAGTTGCAGAACGAAAGTTGCACCACATTGCAACATTCCACTACTTGCATTTGACACTTTTTCCATCAACTGAAAACTGGAAACCATGAGAAAACCACTCTGAGATAATAAAAACAAAGAAAGGTTATTGTAGATGGCCCCAACATGATCCCATAGGTTTAGATGGAGATTTCGTAAGCGCCATGGTATCCAAGTAATACCCTATCAAAGATTGCTACCCTTTTGCACTTTGGGATTTGATGTTTCATTGAATTGTATAGTTTCGTATAGGGTGATTGTGCTTTCTTTTCAATGGAATTCGGTGGGAAGCAGATTTAAATCCATTTTAGTTTTTGTTTGGTTGGATTTCAAGTGATTTTGTGCATTTTAGAAGCTAATTACTGAGGGTCGGTTTGTATACCCTGTTTTAAGGGTTTTGAGTGCATTAAAATGTCATATTAAGCCTTTCACCCATTGTATGCTTCTATAACTCAATGGAAAGGCTTTGTTATGGTTATAAAACATGTGTGCAAAGTTTTTGCACAAGGGAGGAGAATAGAGGGTTTTTAGGTGATGCCCTAGACGTCAAATGGTGTATTTTTGAGTGAAAAATGGTTGTTTACTGCTAGGGTTTGAAGAAATATTTGGGGGTAGTGATATCTCTTAAACTTTTAAGCTTGTGAAAACCTTTTTGAAGGTGTTTTAGGCTTTTTTTGGCTATGGGAAGGTTTCGAGTATGGATTTTCAATAAACCCTTACCTAACTTATAGTCTCCAAATCTCATCAAATGGGATTATCTTATAGAGAAAGTCATCCAATGGCCAACTAAACATCAATCAAGATTTAACATAGACCCTAAGACAAATTCCCAAGAGATCATACCATGTTTCTTTGTACCCTCATTAAGATCCAATAGACCACCTTGCATAAAGGCTACTAAATTAGCCCTATTTACAAAGAGACAACCTTTTAAACACTAGATCTTCACTCAAACTACTCAAAAAGAATATGTTATGTGTCAAAACCTCCAATTCCATGATTTATTTCCAGGTCCAAGACCTCTAAACCCCTAATACACCAAACCCTCTATTTCAAGCAAAATACTTAGGGTTTTAATGAAACTCCTATCTCCCGTACCTACCATACCCAACCAAAGCACCAAACACGCTTACTAGACCCCTGCACATGGTGAATAATACATTACATAGACAATCCTTCCCACATTTTGTCAAAACACCACTTGAAACCCTCATTTTTATCATGAAAATATCCTGCTACAACCCTAGAACATCATCCCAAACACCCAACCTTGACTCCACAACATTCTAAATAGGTTAGAAATGTATTTTAAAAGTTAGAGGACCCACTCCACAAGTTACAATAGGCACAAAATGTGGAATGGGTTGAATTACATCACGAAACCCTTCAATCCAAGAACACTGTGAAAGTAGGTAGCAACACTAAAAGCAAGATAACTTTCACTATACAAAGAGTTAGAAACTATAAATACATGAAAATGAAAGGTGATTCATCAATCTACAACATCCAATAGGTTTCAGATCATCTTAGTTTTTGTACAAGCCGTACAATAACAAGAAAAGTGAGAAAAACTAGTAAATTTCTAGAAAATAACGTTCTTGATAAAAAATAGGTTACAAATCAACCAACAGCCTCTCCTTCGAGGAATTGAAGGTTATTATACATGTTTACCATAGGAATAGTAAAAGAAAAGGCTTTGAAAGGAACTCCATGAAAACCAAGCTCTCTAAATGGTATATCAAACTTTACTTCAAAATCTTTTAGATGAGGTTGCTCCCATAGCTCTCTTACTCACTTGACAAATCCTTGAAACTTTGTATTGATTTTATTTTTCCTATCCCTCTCTTGTTTTTCCTCAATTTCATTAGGATCATACATTGACCTTCTTGCCCCTCCTAAATTTTATAACACATCCATTACCTCCACATAAAACTGGACATCCTTGGTCTTCTTGGTTCCCACGCCTTGATATGGTTATGCAAACGAAAATAAAGCAAAGTAATCATCTCCTTCTCCGTTGGCTAGAAGAATGCATGCTTAATGTTTTGATACATGATATCACCTCTCTCTTCTACTCTCATGGTTGAATATCGAAAACTAGTATGGTGGGCCTCTAGAGTTCCAGTCATCTTTCTTCCTCTTCCACCAAATGTTGGCCTAATCCACACACCCGCTAGCCTAATTGGCTTTGTTTTTGAAAGCTAAAGTTTCTCCTGAGTCACCAATGTAGCTCTCTCTTCCTTTTTAGACTCTTTCATTACTATAAATTATCTCTGGGATTTAATCATCTGTACCACATGGTTGATGTGCTTTGAATCCTTGCATCTAAAGGAAATTTCCCTTACATAAATACTGCTAGGGAATTTCAATGTTGCCATTGTAGTTGGTATTAAAGTCAGTACCTGCAACATGAAGAGTAATTATGATTCCTCTTCTACAGTAGAGGGTTCATATCCTTGATCTGACTCTTCTGAATTATCAGAATCAGAATCACTAGCTTCCATATTAAAAAATTCCCAACCAACATCTTCAATAAATTTATTTGGATCATCAATAATAGTCTTCAAAATTGGCCACTAATACAAGTTCATTATGCTTTCATTATACTTTATAACCATGGGGTTCAGCCATTCCTTGATGCCATCAAGTGAAGATTGAGGAATGACATCAATACAGAGTACATCCTGTGTGAATGAAATATTGGATCAAATTTTAAATGAAAATCAAACACATATTAATAAAACATTAAATCAAGAAAAGCTGAAAAGAAATAGAATATGCAAACCGTTATCGCAGCTTTCCCGAAATCGTCTTATCTTCCTCTATCTCTAGCGTTTTGTTGCATCAAATTGCTCTCAGATCAGCAGACCAATGCTCAACAAAATGACAGCTAAAGAACGGGATTAAAACATGCATAATATGCTAAATGCAAAAGCTATGCTGAGATGCTAGTATGGCTGTGATGCATGAGCTGATTGCGTGTATGCGTAAATGAGCGCGTGCGTAAGTGAGTATACGAAGTGTAACCAAAGCTTGGATTTGCACAGGCTTTTATAGAGTTTTCAAATGGATTTGATTGGCTGAATCGATCAACAGTCCAGATTGAGCTTGTTCGAACGGACGGCGGGAGATTTTTTGAGAGTGGAGAAGAGGATGGAAGGTTTCCCTTTTCTTTCAATTTTCGTCATTGGGATTCTAAGGGAAACTTCCATTTCGAAGGATGAGTTAAGAATTTGGAAGGGTGAGTTAGCATGAGTTAGAAATTAAATAAATTAAATTTATTTAATTTGGAAGTGGAGATGAAAATGGAAACCCACATAATTAAATAAATCATATTTAATTATGTTTTAGAAAATGAAATTAGGGTGAGGAAATATTAAATAAAATACTTAATATTTAAATCAATTATGGGATGGAGAATATTCCATTATTCAAATATTCAAAATATTTAAACTTTAGAATATAATGATAATCAAATATAAATAAATTATGAAAATTTATTTAATTTAATTAAGCGGAAGATGGAAATGTTAATAATTAAATAAAATTATTTATTTAATTAAGGTAGAAGAATTAGAAAATAAACGATATAAATAAATAATTAAATTTATTTATATGTAGATGACATTAGAGGAATTAATTAAATAAATCATATTTAATTAATTAACAAGCTTAATCATGACCATTTTTAGACGTATACATTTTGCCCCTCTTTGAAGTGATGTGTAAAACACATTGCTTCAAAGAAAATAAAATTATATATATATATATATATATATATATTTGCCCTAGATATACTTTCGATATTTCTGATGATGACGCCCCCTCGGGAGGTAAATTACAGATGAGAGAGAGAGTGATTTAGCTCACGATAGATGAAAAAAAGAATGTCCCATTTTAAAAAAATAAAGTCAAAAAGTAGCAAATTTACCCATGGTTGACCTTTAAAAGGTAAAAAGGTTGAAAAAGACAAGTCATTTGCACTGTTGACTTTGGTGAAAACTGTAGCTCTGAGAGTGACATCACGACATGGAGATTCCCTATCATGGCCACCGATTCGAGAGATCTCATAGATACCAGAGGCCAGCTGCATATGGACCACCGGTGAGTCGATCTAACCACCTATGCTTTCGAATTTTTTGATTTGAATCAAAAAATTTCATTTTTTCATGGTTTTAGTTTTAGAAAATGCTGTTTGCGCGCATCTAGGAGAGTTTAGGCACTTTCGAAAAAAACAGGCACGCTTAGAGTAGAAACTGACGCGCATATAGGATAGATTTTGAATGATTTAGGAAAAACCAGTTTAGCGCATCCCGTGAAAACTAGCGCGCATATAGGGCAGGATCAAAAATTTTAGGGGTAAAGCGCTTTTAGGGTAAACAGGTGCGCATATAGGAAAAAGCGCATCGGGAAAAAATAGTGGCGCTTAGGTGGAGTAAAGTTGCGCATATAAGAAAACGTGCATAGGGGGTCTGTTTGAGCGCATCCAGTGAAAATAAGGGCGCATACGGGTTTTAGCACATCCCGTGAAAAGAACGGCGCATATGGTAAAATAGGCAGAATTGATGTTTTGATGATAGGAATGCAAAAATGATTTGTATTGCTTCCTTGGTCAATAGATAGGTAAATTGTCGTGTCATCATGCTGATATGGATAAAAATGATGATTGATTGATAACTTTGCTTCCCATGAATGAAAAGCAAAGAGTAGATTGAACTGATAACTTTGCTTCCTAGAGTAGAAAACAAAGAGTAAATGATTGATATGATTTCTGATAAATTTGCTTTCTGTGATAGAAAACAAATAGTGATTGATTGTAGAACATATTTGTTATGATATCCAGCTAGATAGATTTGATTTGATTTGATTGATAGGACTGCTTGTGTGATATGGATCATTGATTTGATGTATTGATATGGGTCTGATATAGTTCACTGATACAGGTCACTGATAGATATGAGTCTAATTGATGTTGTTTGAATGATTGAGATTGAATGATTGATATGATTCTGATTACATATCCTTGTGATGAAAATATGAGGTTTTCAAAAACCTCCAAATTAGAGAGCGACACTCAGCAGGATGGGATAGGATTCCCAAGTTGACACCTGCTGACATAGCGTTGATAGATACTTGTGGTTTGAGATCCTTGTTGGCGATGCCGCCGATTAGGGTCAATAGAGGATTGTTGATGGCACTTGCAGAGCAATGGCATTCGGAGCACAACACCTTTCACATGCCGACCGGTGAGGTGACAGTGATTCCTGAGGATGTATACATGATCCTAGGTATCCCAGTGGTTGGAGCCCTTGTGTATTATGATCACAAGGAGCTGGGGGGCACAGATGCTTTGAGGAGGGTGTATGGAGATGCACAGATCACAGGGTACTTGGTACCGTGGGCTGATTTTTGAGGATATCCAACCTTGCCAGCAGTGTTGGGTGCATTCATTGGAGGTCTCCTTTGTCCGGATCGCTGGGCAAAGGGATTATCAGTGGGTTGGGGCCAGATTCTAAAGCAGATGTTGCTATAGCCGCAACGATATGCATGGGGGAGTTGTATGCTAGCACATCTTTATCATGATTTGCACCAAGTGGTGTACAGAGGTTCGTCCAGTTTGTCTTGCGGGGTGACACTACTGCAGATCTGGGCATGGGAGCATTTTGCTGTGACGAGACCGGCATGCCCCAGAGTTAGGCCACTAGGAAGGCCTTATATATATGTATGTGATGTTCCTTACCCAGTCTAGGCTGGGCAAGGTGAATTACTGGAGACGACTATTGGATGACATGGACACAGTTGTATGGCGACCATATCTGGATTGCGAGCCATGGGTGACAGATGACGTAGAGATGTCATATGTATGCATCCCTCGGTTCCTGATAGGGAGGACTCCCTTTATTCTGGAGAGGTTTCTGGCATTGCGGGTGCAGAGATAGTTCGGATTCACGCAGGGGATGCCGCAGGGGGTTGCACATTACACCCGGAGTAGAGATGAGGCCGGATGGGGGCCATGTATTTCTTATCAGGCCGCATATATAGAGTTTATTATATTAGCACCTGAGGTATGGGCTGACAGGCGAGACATTGTGGATGCTGGGATGTCTGATGAGTACTCTGCATATTTTCACAAGCATCCCTTTCCTCGGTTCACCAGTCTTGATGAGCCAGCACCGATTTTGGTAGTACCACAGCTAGGGGCAGTGAGACAGGAGGATGTGGCTGGTGGCGAGCAGGGAGCACTTGGAGGAGAGGAGGTGGAGAGTGGGGAGGAGGAGAGTGCAGATGATGATGATGATGGAGATGATGGAGATGATGGCGGGGAGGGGGGACATGTGTTGGGGAGGTCAGGGATGGATATTCTAAGGGGTGTCCAGATTATGCGGTGGCCGAGGACAGGGATCGAGAGACGGACAGTGATCCAGATGGCATCCTCCTCTCAGTAGGGACAGATTGCTACACTTCAGGCCCAGGTGCAAACATTACGGGGGCAGCAGGGATAGCTACAGAGTCAGCTGGGACAGGCACAGGGGTTCATTGTGCAGCTACAGACACAGCTAGCATAGGCACAGGCACAGGCACAGGCACCTACCCCAGGCCCATAGTTAGCCCAGGTGATAGAAGAGAGAGATGCATTTAGACAGCGGACAGTAGAGGCTGAGGGCATTGCACAGAAGCTGATGGGCACTGTAGAGAGTGCGTCACTGCGGGATGCCATTGCAAAGGGCATGGAGATGGCGCGAGAGGCTAGGTACTACAGAGTGAGATATTAGGAACTATGTCCTCCAAAGCGCAAAGAGCCATACCCGCGGTCCCATAGTAGGACCAGGAGCAGATCACGGACACATACCCAGAGCAGGGGAGTGACAGGACCTCAGCAAGACCCAGATGCAGGCACTAGTGGCAGACCACCTCCTAGACCAGCACCATCAGGGGCATCGACTAGTTAGTCTCGTATTGTGCTTTGGACATTTTAGTTTTATTGGACATTTGAACATTTTTATCATTTTTTATGAGCAATGATATGCAACGGTGATGATTATTTTGATGATGATTTGATGTGTATTTATGATATGATGATGTGATGTGCATTTATTTCTATGTGCTATGGATTTTGGTATGCATTTGAATGATTTGATGACTAACATGATGTGCAAGATGATTTGATTATGATGTTATTCATTATGATGATGATGATTTGATGATGTGTACTAATGATGTCATGCAGGTGGATGACTTATGATGTGTATATGGAAATGTATATTTTTTAATTTTATTTTTCAATGCAGGTAAAAGATGAAAAATGAATGTTGTGTTCATGATATGCATTATGATATGATGTGATGTAAAATGATATGAGTAGATAGTGTATGATAAAATGATATGACATGAGATGATAGGAATACTGATATAAAATTGAGATGAATAAATAGTGATGTATGATAAAATGATATGTGATGAAATATAATGATTGGCAATTAGAATGAATGGATAAATGAAATGATAAATGAGATTATAATGAGATGAAATGATATGAAATGATAAAATGATAAATGAAATGGTATGGAATGGAATGTTAAATGATATGAAATGAAATGTTAAATGCTAAATGTTGATGAGATGAAATTGTTAAATGATAAATGTTGATGAGATGAAATTGGAATGATAATGGATAATAATATAAATAATAATGATAACGAGAATAAATAAAATGAATGAAATGATGTCAATGGTAATGAAACTAATCTCAAATGATAAGGAATGAAATGAGGAAATGTATATGAAATAAATATGAGTGATAATGGTAATGCGATGATTTAAATGGTAATAATGATAATGAAAATAAAATGAAATGAATGAAATGACTATAATGGTAATGTGATGATGAGATTATAATAATATAATGTAAATGATAATGAATGAAATGATGAAATGCCAATGAAACTAATATGAAATAATAATGAATGAAATGAGGAAATGATAATGGAACTAATATTAAATGATATGAAATGATGAAATGATAATGGATGCAATAATGAAATGATATGAAACTAATATGAAATGATATGAAATGATGAAATGATAATGGTTGCAATAATAAAATGATAATGATAATGCAATGATTAAGATGATAATGATAACAAATGTTTGCATTTCCTCCACAAATAGTTCAAAGAAATATGATAGCCATTGACCTTTCAAAAACTCTTGATGCAAATCCAATATGCAGTTATGTACAATGACCTAAAATGAAATGCAACTAAAATGAAACCGACTGTTTTGTTGAGCCTTTTAGTGAACCTGCTTAAATCATCTTGAAAATGTTGGAAGTGTGTACAAGCATCAGAAGGGAAATTAGCACCAATGATGACCTGAGTACAACTTTCATGATTTTTGATATAGCAAGTGAACACAAGCATCTAGGTATAATTGAATCGAGATGACCTGAGCATTTCTTGCATAAACAGACAAAGACTAACCACCATCTGATGCAAATTTGGAACTGTCATCAATGATAAACTTTGGAAATCATGTCTCGCGACATACTTGCAACAGATAAATGATTAACCTCAATACAACAGACAAAGAAAAAATCATCCTCTTTCCTTGCCACTCTAGTTCAGTACCTCATTGAGTGTGCTCCAGAGAAATGATATCGAAAAATTAAACAACCATTGTTCAAACATGAAATATTGTGATTCTAAACATTAGTCAGATTAGAGATCATCCAGATATGAGTCATGATAAGGTGCGCAGCTGAAAGCTACTGTGATATGGATCAATGATTGGATGTTTGATTTGGTTGTTTTATTTGCGTGATTGGTTTCGATGTCGTTGTCTCACTGAAATGTGAAATTTGATTGCCCCCAGTATGTCTATGTGTGCCCTTGGTATCAACACAACTTGCTGAAATGAATATATACAATAATCAAGCCATGGTAAGACGTTATCACTCGAGGCAAATGATGATAGCATGGTGCTGGTGTGACCCTGAGATGATGGAAAAGATGCATGAAAATGAAGGCTAAAGAGTTAAGTGCAGAACATGAACTAATAGATGGGGAGCCCCAAATAGCATCTGTTTGCCAGATTTTCACTATTTGTTTTTATTGTTATTTTCTTGTCAATAGACTGCCTGTTTGTCAGGTTTTCACCCTATGACGGTTTTTTTTTTTTTGTGCTACCGAGATGCCTGTTTGCCGGTTTTCACCGGGGTAACCATTTTTTAGGACTTTTCTAATTTTTTGTATTTCTTGGACTTTTTGATTTTTTTGTATTTCTTCAAGACTTTTGATTTTTTGTATTTCTTGGGACTTTTTCTGATTTTTTTGTATTTCTTGACTTTTCTAATTTTTGTATTTCTTCAGGACTTTTTCTGATTTTTTTTTTTGTATTTCTTCAGGACTTTTTCTGATTTTTTTTTTTGATAACTGCCTTAGACATAATACTTTTTAAGGTGCATGCTGTTGATAAGTTCGTCAAACAGGTCCCCTTCTGGTGTTGATAGCTTGTAGGCTCCTGAACCATAGACTGTGATAACCACATAAGGACCTAGCCAATTTGGTTCGAACTTTTCTTTCTTCTCTCTGTCTTGTTGATTACGCGGGTTCTCTTTCAGAACAAGATCACCCACTTGAAAGTTACGTGGATTTACTTTGTGATTATAGCTGCGAGACATCATCTGTTGATATGCTTTTAAGTGGTCTGCTGCTCTTTGTCTCTTTTCATCTAGGAGTTCCAGTTCTTGGAGGCAGAAAACTCTGTATTCATCATCTATTGTAAGGCCTTTCAATGATACTCTAAGTGAGGGAATCTCAACTTCTAAAGGTAGTATGGCCTCTGCTCCATAGACAAGAGCAAATGGCGTTGCTCCTGTTGATGTGTGGACATTGGTTCTGTAGGCCCATAAGTCAGGATTGAGTTGAACGTGCCAATCCTTCCCTGAAGCATTCACAGTCTTCTTTAAGATTTTCAATATTTTTTTTATTTGAGGCCTCTGCTTGGCCATTCCCTTATGGATAGTACGGTGTTGAATATCTATGCTGAATGTGAAATCTCTCACAAAGTTCATCAACATCCTGATTTTTGAACGGATGTCCATTATCTGTAATAATGGAGTTGGGAATGCCATACCAACAAATAATATAGTTGAGTATGAATGATGATATTTGTTTTTCGGTAACTTTAGTAAGAGGGACTACCTCAATCCACTTGGTAAAATACTCTATAGCTGTGATGATGAACTTATGGTCGTTTGATGAAGAAAGATGAATCTTGCCCACTAGATCTAACCCCCATTAGGAAAATGGCTAGGTTAGCGTCAATGGTTGAAGTTCCTGTGCAGAAGCATGAATGAGATTCCCATGAATCTGACATTTTGAACATGTTTTCACAAAAGTGAATGATTCCCTCTCCATTGTAGGCCAGTAGTAACCCATTCTAATCAATTTTTTGGATAAGGTCAGTCCACTCGAATGAGTACCATAGATGCCACCATGAACTTCTTGTAAAGCTTTGTCAGATTCCTCACGTTCAAGACATCAGAGTAAAGTACCATCAAGACCATGGCGATAAAGGGTGTCAGCGATAAGAGTGTAGTGAGCAGATTGGCGGATAAAATTGCGTTTTTGGTTATGGGATAAATCAGGTGGTAAGATATCATCTTTGAGATAGGCATAAATTTTTCCGTACCAAGGCGAATCGGATCCTACCAAGTGACAAATGATTTGGCTTTCAGGTGTATCATAAGCAGGTGTAAATGATTGTTCCACCAGAAATTCATAACGATTTTGAGTTTCTGGAAGCTGTAACAATGATGCGATTGTAGCCATGGCATCAACTGCTTTATTATCAAGCCTTGGGATTTGTGTGAATTTGATGTCCACAAAATATTTCTTGAAATCATCAACCATATTTTTATATGGTAATAGTTTCTCATCTTTGGTTTGATAGTCATTATTGATCTGATAAATGACCAACTGTGAGTCGCCATACACCTGTAATTCTATAATTCTCCATTCCAGTGCTATTTTGAGTCCGATGATTAATGCTTCATATTTGGCTATGTTGTTGGTGCATGGAAACATCAGCCTATATGATCGAGGAATGGTGTGTCCTTGAGGGGTGACGAAAAGTATGCCTGCCCCCGATCCATGTTGAGTGAAAGAACCATGAAAATATAGGGACCATGGTTGTTTAGATTCTGCAGTAAAAACATCAGCATCTGGAAATTCAATGTGCAGGGGATGTCTGCTTGTAATGGTGCTTTAGCTAATTGATCAGCAATAACTTGTCCTTTGATTACTTTGCGATCCACATAATGAATGTCAAACTCACTCAAAATCATTACCCACTTTGCTAACCTTCCTGTCAATGATGCTTTGCTTAACAAATACTTGAGTGGATCAATCTTTGAAACCAAATTTATTGTATGGGTTAGCATGTAATGCCGAAACTTTTGTGAAGCAAAGACTACTTCCAGACAAGCCTTCTCGATAGAAGTGTAGTTGAGCTCATGACTTGTTAGTGTTCTACCGATGTAGTAGATTGCACGTTCCTTTCCTGTAGGGTCTTCTTGTGCTAGCAGTGCTCCCAGAGATGTCTCTGTTGCGACAATATATAAGATAAGTGGTTTGTCTGGATTTGGTGGTATGAAAACTGGTGGAGTCATCAGATACTATTTGATTTGTTGAAATGCTAATTCACATTTGTCATCCCATTTGAAAGGAACATTCTTATGCAGTAGATGTGTGAAAGGTAAACTTTTGTCAGCTAATTGTGTAATGAACCTCCGTATAGACTGCAGTCATCCTTGCAGTGATCTCAACTGACTGATGTTCTTTGGTGGAGGCATTTCCATAATTGCCTGTACTTTTGCGGGATCTACTTCAATTCCTTTTTCTGAAACAATACCCCAAGAGTTTTCCAGATTTGACCCCAAAAACACATTTCTTAGGGTTGAGATGAACTTTGAATTTCTTTAGTCTTGCAAATATTTTGGATAATATTTCAAGATGTCCTTCTCGGGTGTATGATTTTGCCAATATGTCATCCACATAATCTTCCATGAAGACATGCATCATGTCATGAAAGATTGTAGTCATGGCTCTTTGGTAGGTAGCCCCAACATTCTTCAGATCGAAAGGCATGACATTCCAACAATAAGTTCCCCACGGACATGTGAAAGCTGTTTTCTCCTGGTCTTCAGATGCAATCTTGATTTGGTTGTAGCTAGAAAAACCATCCATTAATGAATACATGGCATGGCCAGCTATTAGATCAACTATGGTGTCGATGTTTGGCAGTGGGAAGTCATCCTTAGGACATGCTTTATTAAGATCTCTGAAATCTGTGCATATTCTCACAGTTTTATCTAGCTTGGATACAGGAACAATGTTGGAGATCCATTCTGCATAGTCGATTGGTCTTATGAAGCCCACATCAAGGAGTTTTCTCAGTTCTTCCTTAACCAATAATGCAACATGAGGGTGCATCTTTCTGAGTTTTTGTTTCACCAGCTTGGCTCCCGGTTTAATAGACAAGTGATGCATGATAAGATCAGGATCAAGACCAGGCATGTCAGCGTAAGACCATGCAAAATTGACTTGATTTGCTTTCAGGAATTCCATGAACTCTGGTATTTCTTTCTCTGTCATTGATGCAGCTAACTATAAAATTCTTGGTTTGTCAAAAGTCTCAAGATCGACAGCATTTGTAGGCTCAATCAAAATAGGCGATCGCTCATGGTAGTGCTCCGGGAGAGTGTCAAGATTCCCATCATTTGGTGCCTCAAAGAGGTTTTCACCATCGGATACGCTCTTTATTTTATCTTTTTCTTGATCTAATACTGCCAGATTCTGGTTTTCACCATTAGATCTTCTTTTTTTTTACTTTTGTAGCTGGGAGACTTGACACTCTCTTGATCAAAAACTCTATGTCGAAAATCACTGGTGGAACAATCATTTGTATCCTCTGTGGAAAGGAAGTTTACAATAGCTTCATCACTTGGAAACATGGGTATATCAATAGGTTCAGTTGAATCCCAATCAATGAGATCAGGATAAATCAAAGGTATCGGGTCATCAGGTTGTGTGAAGTCGGCTATGGTTATGGTCATAACGGAGTGGTCCATAGGATCCGAGGTATGAGGTGGGTCAATGATGATAATGTCCTCATGATAGTCTTGTTCGTTTAGATCTGACTCAGTATCACTAGAATCATAGTCGATTTGTGGTTCAGATTCTTGTGGTTGGGACCTTGAACCCGGACCTTCAATTAGAGTTGGGGCATACTGGTGTATTACATCAAGCTCTTTGTCCCTCCAGAACTCATCATTATAAATGGTGTCCCATTCATATTCAGCAGAGTCTATGTCAAAATTGTTTTCCAAGAAGTTCTAAACTATTGTCAAACATGCTTCTTGTGAATCTGAGCCTTCTTGCAATGCAAAGACAGTGCCATGCAGTTGTTTGGATGTGCTTTCTTTGGAGTGAGTATCATAACCCAATCCATTTTTCTCTTTTGCAGCAAGTCCACGGAGGTGAATGGGTTCAACTACTCCTTCCTTCCTTTTTCTGATAGGCCCTTCATCATAGCCCATCTTCTGCATGATTGAATACCCTTTTCCATATTTGTCTGTGGGTAATTTGACATTAGAGACTGCTTCATCTTCATCTTTATAGAGCCAGTTTAGAATTTATGTATCCTCAGGATTTTCCATGGGAAATTTTTCTTTAATGAATTGTCCATTAAATTTTGTGATTGGCTCTATTGGTGTTTGCTTTGATGTTGATGTTGCTGATATTTGATGTTCCCTGATAGATGGCTGTCCATGTGATCGAGGTGATGTAGGTAAATTGGCAAGAAAAAGAGAGTATTCTCCAATTCCATGATCCTTGAATTTCATCTTTTTGTCAAAACTATTGGTCAATTGACTGATTTGTGTGTCAATCTTTAGAGAGGTCCTAGCATGAGCTTCTCAATTATTAGAGACCAAAGTATCTTGACTGGCTTTTATGTTAGCACAAGTTTGAATATTAGAATTATCAGCAGGTATCATGATTTCTTGTCCATCAGAAGGAAACTTAAGACATTGATGATAGGTTGATGGGACAACTTGCATTTTTTGGATCCAAGGATGACCCAATAAGATGTTATATGCAAGATCACGGTCCAATACTTGACAGAAAGTATTCTTTATAACAGGGCCCACTCTGATTGGCAGCATGATTAGACCCTTGGATGCTCTTTCTTCATCATCATAAGCTTTTATGGTAATCTTTCTTCTGAAATCAATGGAGTCCTCAGAAAATCCTAAGGACTTAACCAACTTCATGGTATAGATGTTCAAACCAGCACCTCCATCTATTAGAACTCGTCTGATATGAAACTTGTGAATCATGACTTCTAAGTACAATGATGAATTATGGGGATGAGTTATGGAAACGTCATCTTTGTCAGAAAATGAAAGGCAAGTGGGTGAGGACAAGCGTCCTACCATGGCTTGAAATTGATTCAAATCCAAGTCAGTGGATACATTAGTTTCAATGAGGGCTTTTTCAAGAATTTCCCTATGGGCTGGGGAAATCTTCAATAGTTCCAGAATAGAAATTGGAGCGGGTGTTTTCCGAAGCTGATTGACCAAATCATATTGATGTTGAGGTGGAGGTTCAGTGGATTTTGAAGAGGCGCCTTTTAAGACAACTTTAGCTTGTGCTCTTGTTGTTGCATTGACTTCTCTATATTCCACCTTCTTGTTGACTTTAATGACATTCACCCACTCGTCGTCTATGTAGAGATGGTTGATTATATGATCATCATTGATATGATTCACATTTTTTTCAGAAGACTCACCCTTTTGATAATTAGGCAATGGATTACGAAATGCTTGGTGGTCTGCGTTGGTTTGTTGATTTCCTTCTATTGTAATGATGTCATTGTTAATTAAGTCTTGAATGGAATTCTTCAAGGCTTGGCAGTTGTTTGTGCGATGACCTTTACACCGATGATAATCACAATAGTATGCCTCATTCCATGATGGAGGCTTTACACTGGGTTCATAATTTCGTTGAGGCGGCAAAGTAATGACATTTTTGGCCATCAACTCTTTGAATGTGGATTCTAAAGATTGTCCCAATGAAGTGAAAGTTCTTCTATTTGAGAAGAATGAAAATATTTGCGAATTTGAATTTGAGGTGTTCCCTAAGGAATTGTGATTGTTATTGGTTCCTCGGTAACCCTAGTTGTTGGAAGTCCCTTGATGGGGAGTAGAGTTTTGATTTGTATTGTTCCTCGGAGGAGGAGGATTATTTCTGTGATTTGCAATCGAGTTGACATTGTTGTTGTGACTGTTTGGAGTACTGAGGAAAAATGGTTTGGTCGAGGCATGATTCACATCAACAACACCATCATTCACCATATTTTTGTTGTGAGTCTAGAATTTGGACTTGTCCTGATTATTGTGATGGTTAGATGAGCTAGGATTTTTTTTGTCATGTTTGATTATTCCTCTTTTGACCAAAGTATTTTTGATGGTTATGGAATCTTCAATCATTTTCTCAAAAGAAGGAGGACAATGTAAGTTCAAGTGATAGCTCATTTCTGAATTTAAACTGTTAATGAAAGTAACCATCTTTTCCTTTTCAGGAACAGGATGTGGATATCTGGCAAACATTCTTCTCCATCTCTGAAGAAATGTAATGAAAGATTCACCAGGTTTCTGTGCAACCTTGCAAAGATCTATCATGGTGATCTGATGTTGTATGTTGTAGGTATATTGTGATATGAATAGGTTGATCAATTCTTCAAATGTCCTGACGGGAGGTGTGATCTTAGATAACCATTCCATAGAATGTACTCCAAGGCTCCTAGGAAACAATCGCATCAAGTATCTTCGTGAGCGAATTCCAATGTCATGTTCCCGAAGTCTCTAACATGATCGATTGGATCTATTTTCCCATTATAGCGATCAAATTTTGGCATTTCACAGTGCTTGGGAAAATGAATCATGTTAAGAATTCTATCGAAAGGATAAGGACAAATGTCTTCAAGAGTGTATTTCTTTGTGGTTGTTCCCCCTTTTAATTCTTTAACTTGTCCTTGAAGTGCCTTGATTTGTTGGGTCAAAGCACTAAGATCAGAAAGGGGTGTCTCTTCAGGTTTATTTTTCAAGTTTTCGGTGTCAAAGTCGTGAGGCAATTTAGCCCCTTGTTCGGCTAGATAGTGAAAATATTTTTCCTTATCTCGTTGCAAGATCTTTTCAATGGCTTTATGGAATTTTGGATCTTTCTCAACCTCTCTAAGACGTTCCTTATCTTGTTCCTCATCACTATCTATTTGTGTTTTGTTCATGTCTTTGTATTGGTGGAACGAATTTTCTTCTCTATTGTCCATGTTTTTGTTAAAAAGTGGATTTTGATTTATGTTGAAAAGGGGATTACTGCTTTCTCCTTCTTGTTGAGTGTTTTGAATATGACTTTCTTTATGGATTGTATCCTTCAGTTTATTGTGTTGAGATCTTGTGGAGATAGGCATATGAATTTTAAAATTTCCTCTAGACTTAGATCATGATTTCTGACAAGTGCGATGATGATGATCTGATAAGATGTGGGAACTTATGATAAGATCAAGGAAGCTCCTAATTTATTGATTGTGGCTTCCAAATGATGAAGGATTTCAGAATCTTGTTGGGGAAGTTGAACCAAAAATTTGAAAGTTGTTTTGAAAGGTGCACTCTAAGAGATTTTGATCTTCGTTTTTAAAGAAATTCTCTCAAGATCTTTGAAGAATATGGCTGGGGTGTGAAGGATATTCTATAGAAGGGTATGTTTTCAAATTCAAGAGGTTGATTATGATTATGCCATTGTGATAGAGCTAATCTCTGATAATGAGCTCGAGAATCTAAGGGATCTACAGCATATTCATCAGTGAATCCTCTAACAAAATCCTGATATCTATGAAGAAATCCTCGATAGTGAAGCAAGACTTGTCGACTTTTGTACAAGAATTTTCTCTTTTGCAGTGTTTTCTTGTATCCTAACGGTTTCTTGGGTTTTTTTATTCTTTTAGACAATGAATTCTTGGGAAACTTTGTTGACTTCCAATCTCTAAGCATGGGAAAAGTATTGGGAATGTGATTGAACAAATGGTATGAAAAAAAACTCTTAAGTGGCTTTCAATTGTTGTTCTTCATGTCCCTTTTGGATGATCTCTTTATCTGAATTAATGAAATGGAAGACACAACAAACATTTTTTTGAAAATAGTTGTTCTCAAAGCCCTATACTAACATGAAGTGTTTGATCAAGAAAATGTTTTTCATCAAATGTTTTCACAGGTTTTGCACATGAAAGACAATTCAGACAAACTCACTCTTAAATGCTCAAGTAGGTCATTCTCGTAATCAACAGCCCACATCTTAGAACTGTGTCGACTCACACAACCGTGTCACCCCCGAAGGGGGCCCATGTTTTTGTCTTTTCCAAGTGCATACTCAGAGTTACGGAAGTGGATACCGGATCCCCGAGCAAACGGTCCTTGGCAGTTATATGGTGAGTATCTTGGGGAAAATTCTTCCCTCCCCTTGCACTGTGATTATTAGAATGTTTGGAAATTGACTCGGCTGGCACTACACTAGGTTCATAGTAAGGATTTCCATTCGGTGGCAATAATAAACTCCCTCAGGAGACCTCCCAACCTTTAGAACAAAGGCTTTGGGGATGGTTATCTTGCACACTACCGGCAAAAGAGGGTTTCCCCAAATCTGCTTTAAATTTTATAGTGGGGCGGAATAGCCTGGCTTTGGCTTGAACCCACTTGAGTCGTTCCCGTAGGGTGAGTACTTTTTCCCACTACGGCAAGCTCTCTAAAGGATGTAATTGAAACAATAAAATTGCATGAAAACTAAAAAGGCAAGTCTGGTATTCTGATCACCCAGTTAAGGGGAGAGCATAGACCTATTGCCACAGTCAAAGCAAACAGATGTTCTTTTTAAATTCCAAATCACAATGATCTAATCTAAGTGAAGATATTACTTCACCAAAAATAGATTGTTCAATTTTAACTGCAAGATCATTGTTTGGTGACTATCCTAGATTGCTTCATTTTAATCCAGATGTGGCTACCCTAGGATTGCTTCATTTTAAAATTCAGAAAAAGAAAAATAATTTTGTCTGCGGAAGGTGTCAAACTTAGAATTCTGTGTTTTTGTTAAAGTCTATATGCACCCGAACATAAGCTATATGCGCTAGAAGATATATGCACCGGAACAGATGTTATATGTGTCGGAATAGATGCTATATGCACCTAAATAGTCACTATAAGCACCGGAATAGATGCTATATGCGCCTAAACAGAAACTAAATGCGCTGCAAGAAAGGTTTAAATGCTTTAAAATAGTTACTGTATGCTGAAAGAAAGACTCTATATGTGCGTAAACAGTCACGGGATGCGCCTAAACAGTCACGGGATGCTCTCCAAAATACTACAAAACAAAAAGTTAAAATCCCCGTATGCGCGTCAGAAAATTTTGAATGCTCCTAAATGCCAAATTTTTTCCCAAAAGCTGATTCCAGAACACGGAAACTGTCAACGGAAACTTGCATAAAATGTTAAATTCGTGGGTTCGAGCCCCACGGTGGGTGCCATTTTATGTGTGAATGAAATATTGGATCAAATTTTAAATGAAAATCAAACACATATTAATAAAACATTAAATCAAGAAAAGCTAAAAAGAAACAGAATATGCAAACCGTTATCGCAGCTTTCCCGAAATTGTCTTATCTTCCTCTATCTCCAGCATTTTGTTGCATCAAATTGCTCTCAGATCAGCAGACCAATGCTCAACAAAATGACAGCTAAAGAACGAGATTAAAACATGCATAATATGCTAAATGCAAAAGCTATGCTGAGATGCTAGTATGGCTGTGATACATGAGTTGATTGCGTGTATGCGTAAATGAGCGCGTGCGTAAGTGAGTATACAAAGTGTAACCAAAGCTTGGATTTGCGTAGGCTTTTATAGAGTTTTTGAATGGATTTGATTGGCTGAATCGATCGACGGTCTGGATTGAGCTTGTTCGAACGGACGACAGGAGATTTTTCGAGAGTGGAGAAGAGGATGGAAGGTTTCCCTTTTCTTTCAATTTTCGTCATTGAGATTCGAAGGGAAACTTCCATTTCGAAGGATGAGTTAAGAATTTGGAAGGGTGAGTTAGCATGAGTTAGAAATTAAATAAATTAAATTTATTTAATTTGGAAGTGGAGATGAAAATGGAAACCCACATAATTAAATAAATCATATTTAATTATGTTTTAGAAAATGAAATTACGGTGAGGAAATATTATTTAAAATACTTAATATTTAAATCGATTATGGGATGGAGAATATTCCATTATTCAAATATTCAAAATATTTAAACTTTAGAATAGAATGATTGTAGACACATAAAAATGGCCTAGACTCGCAAACCATATTTTTATGTCTTATCATATTTCGTCTATAGTCCAAATTCAACTATTAATTAAATAATTCATAATTATTTAATTAATTCATATCTTTTATTCTTCTTGATTATTAAATAAATGATTTTCATTTATTTATTTAATATGTCACTAATTGTCATAATTAAATAAATTTATTAATTTATTTAATTATTCAGTCTTATCTTCTAAATTAAATAATTATCTTTAATTATTTAATTGCTAATTTCACTTTTCTCTCATTTTAAATAAATGAAAATATTTAAAATGATTCCATATTGTTAACTCTCACTCTTTTTAGTAAATAATCTGAAAAAGATTATTTACTTGTCACACAAAATTATCATTTTGAATTAATTAAATTCAAAAGGATAATATTCTTCCAAAAATCAAATAATTTCTATTTAATTCTTGATTTTTCCAAAAACAATCGTCATTTCAAATCAGGCAATCTTTATCTTCTTGATTTTTCGAATATCTTTATTTCTTCTAATTAAACTATCTCATTTATTCTCCACCGTCGATGCGATTTTTCTAAAATCGATCTTGTCCACTCATTTCTAATTTTCCCTAATTATGACCTAACCCTAGTCCATGTTGCAGCACCATAGAATCTTGACCATTGATTCTAGGGTATTTGTCATCTCTTCATCTTGGCCACACATTCAAAATTGCATTTTTTATAAAATGTCAATTTTGTTCTTATTTCAAGATCTCATGCCCATTTTATCTTCTGAGCCTATTATTTTTATCTCATGCACTTGTCATTTCCAGTCTATTTGTGAGGTCAATTTTAATTAAATCCTTCAAAACTTTCTTTAGTCTTGTCCCTTGTCATAGTTGCTCATACACAAATCTGAGGGCATCTTTATTTACTACAAGCTAGGAGGTGTAACGAAGGTGAACCATGGAAGATGAAGATTTATGGTGATATAATTGCCTTTTGTTTTCATTGTATTCCTTTGTGCTTCGTTATTTTTAGTGGATTTTGATGTTATTGATCTAATCATCTAACCATCTATTTTTCCATAGAAACATTTGGTGAACTCGACATGAAATTAGCAATTAAATAATTAAAGATAATTATCACAATGTGTGCAACCATTGGTCATGGTTCCTTTCCATTTCACACCAATTCCACATACCCCCATCTCCCCACCCTTCACTCATTATCCTACATATCTCCACCATCATCTTCCTATGGTCCATGCTTTTGGCTAAGCCTCCCCATTCATCTTTTCCATAAGTCCCATATAATACCTATCATCTTTCCTACATAATCCATATCATAATCCACATCATAATCCATCATCTACCTACTCCATCTCCCTTTCATGTCATCCCTTACCAACATCTATGAGCATAATGACATTTGACATGGTCCATGCAATGACATCCATCCCTAGTGGGACTATCACCTTTCATGCAACTAGACACTTGAGTCCCTCCTATCCATATTCCCCTTCAATCTAAAAAGGGTCAAAAAAAAAAAAAAAGTAAGGAGAAAATCCTTCGTCCAATGGTGAAAACCTAGTAAACAGGCGCCTTGGATAAGTACCATGATGAAAACCTAGCAAATAGGCGTCATGTGTAGGTTGATCTTCTATGTCACTTACACTTGGGGGCACAATGTCTCATCTATCCAACTTATCATTTTCATGTCTTGTCATTTCCATCCTACCTACCATCTTTAGCCATCATACATACCTATCATATTGAGTCCATTCATCCACCCTTCTCTTTTTGATCTTGATGAAGATATAAGGGAAAAGTGTTGAAACATTCTTTGGATATCTCTTGACATACCTCATCCCTTCCAAACAAGCATATCATTATCTCATTGTCATACATTTTGTCTAGAAAAACCCTAAGTCTTGTACCTAGAATGGGGCATGTTATTCCTATGCGACATAGTCTTTGGAGATCACATCCTTGCTCCCTTGTGACACATACACCCCTTTCATCCATTATTCCCATCTATCTCCCTGCACCTAGACTTGGTATTCCCCTTGTCATTGGTATCTAGCACAAAGGCTACCCAAACTTTCATCCAAAAATCATAACATGTTAAAAATCCAAAAAAATAAAAACATGTCAAAAATCCATAAAAATCATAACATGTCAAAAATCCAAAAACATCATAACATGTCAAAAAGCCAAAAAGAAAATCATAAACGTCAAAAGTCCAGAAAAAAATAAAAAAAATCCAAATATCCGAAAAACACAAAAACATCCAAATAAATCTCAAAAATTCCAAACAAGAGTCAATATTCATCATGTCAGTCAAATAAGTCAGTCATTCGAAGGTCAACATTTAAATCACGAACCAACAAGACAACATTGTCCAACCAGTCATCTAGTCAAAATCAGTTAAATTGCCAAAACAATGTCAATTTCATCATTCTTTTGTCCCCTCCAAGATGTGTCCTTCTTGGAGTTGGACCTCATCAAAATGTCATTTTCCTTTTTCAGGATGTGTCCTTCCTGATAATAGGCACCGTCCAACTGTCAAACTGTTAAGCAATTCACCTTTGGCAAACAAAATTAAATGGCTGTTAATTTTTTTGGTCTATCTTGTTTTATATTTTGACTATTTTGGCTATTTTGTCTTATATTTTTACTGTCTTGTCTTTTTGGTCATGTTACTAGCTACCTCAAGGATGTCCCATGAAGGATTTAGAGGTGCGATGACATCTCCTGGCCTATTTTATTTTCTTTGGCCGCTGCCTGTGGATTGTCTTGACAAAAAGACTGGGGCAACTTCGCCCTTAGTATGAGTTAGAACATTCCTTGTCTATGACTGTCTGTTTTTCAAATGGATGACCTTGCACACCTTGGTCTATGTCATATCATGGTGTTTGTTGTCTATTTGTGTCATTTTTACCACCCAATGATGATTAAGAGCAATAAAAATTGAAAGTCCTATGGCAATGTTTTGAAGGATTTGGTCTAGGAACTAACATGCATCTTCTTTAGTCTTGTCATCTCCTCTCACTCATCTCATATAGGCATTGCATCCATATCATCATCCATATCTTTTGCACTAACATTTCTTTGTATCTTCATATTCTAGTCTTCTCATTAATTTCGAGAGCACACCCATGTTCTTTGAACCCGTCTATCCTCTCGAGGGGGCATACCGCAACCCTCCTCGTCATTCTTCCTCATTATATTTGGCACTGGGGCATACTTTTGACTTGTTTTCTTTGTCACAATGCGACAAGCTGCATTATGACAAAGAGGGGAAAAATGTAGACACATAAAAATGGCCTAGACTCGTAAACCATATTTTTATGTCTTATCATATTTCGTCTATAGTCCAAATTCAACTATTAATTAAATAATTCATAATTATTTAATTAATTCATATCTTTTATTCTTCTTGATTATTAAATAAATGAATTTCATTTATTTATTTAATATGTCACTAATTGTCATAATTAAATAAATTTATTAATTTATTTAATTATTCAATCTTATCTTATAAATTAAATAATTATCTTTAATTATTTAATTGCTAATTTCACTTTTCTCTCATTTTAAATAAATGAAAATATTTAAAATGATTCCATATTGTTAACTCTCACTCTTTTTAGTAAATAATCTGAAAAAGATTATTTACTTGTCACACAAAATTATCATTTTGAATTAATTAAATTCAAAAGGATAATATTCTTCCAAAAATCAAATAATTTCTATTTAATTCTTGATTTTTCCAAAAACAATCGTCAGTTCAAATCAGGCAATCTTTATCTTCTTGATTTTTCGAATATCTTTATTTCTTCTAATTAAACTATCTCATTTATTCTCCACCGTCAATGCAATTTTTCTAAAATCGATCTTGTCCGCTCATTTCTAATTTTCCCTAATTATGACCTAACCCTAGTCCATGTTGCAGCACCATAGAATCTTGACCATTGATTCTAGGGTATTTTTCATCTCTTCATCTTGGCCACACATTCAAAATTGCATTTTTTATAAAATGTCAATTTTGTTCTTATTTCAAGATCTCATGCCCATTTTATCTTCTGAGCCTATTATTTTTATCTCATGCACTTGTCATTTCCAGTCTATTTGTGAGGTCAATTTTAATTAAATCCTTCAAAACTTTCTTTAGTCTTGTCCCTTGTCATAGTTGTTCATACACAAATATGAGGGCATCTTTATTTACTGCAAGCTAGGAGGTGTAACAAAGGTGAACCATGGAAGATGAATATTTCTGGTGATATAATTGCCTTATGTTTTCATTGTATTCCTTTGTGCTTCGTTATTTTCAGTGGATTTTGATGTTATTGATCTAATCATCTAACCATCTATTTTTCCATAGAAATAATGATAATCAAATATAAATAAATTATGAAAAATTATTTAATTTAATTAAGTGGAAGATGAAAATGTTAGTAATTAAATAAAATTATTTATTTAATTAAGGTAGAAGAATTAGAAAATGAATGATATAAATAAATAATTAAATTTATTTATATGTAGATGACATTAGAGGAATTAATTAAATAAATCATATTTAATTAATTAACAAGCTTAATCATGACCATTTTTAGACGTATACACATCCCACTTGAAGTCTTTGAAAGAAATAGCCATATCAAATTCCTTTTTCCCAAGTCCTACTCTCTCAAGGTTAACAATCTCAATCTCACTAATAGCAATTACTAAGAAAGGTAATTCCACCAACTCTACCAAACAGTTTACCAGAGGAACAATAAAAGTAGAGGATTTGAAAGGAACTCCATGAAAACCAAACTCTCTAAATATTATATCAAACTCTAGTTCAAAATATTTTAGATGAGGTTTCTCCCATAGCTCTCTTACTCGCTTGACAAATCCTTGAAACTCTGTATTGATTTTATTTTTCATGTCCCTCTCTTGTTGTTCTTCCTCAATTTCATCAAGATCATACATTGACCTTCTTTCCCTTCCTAAATTTTGGACCACATCCATTACCTCCACATAAAACTGGACATCCTTGGTCTTCTTGGTTCCCACAACTTGATATGGTTATGCAAATGAAAATGAAGCAAAGTAATCATCTCCTTCTCCACTAGTTGGAAGAATGCATGCTTAATGTTTTGATACATGATATCAACTCTCTCTTCTACTCTCATGGTTGAATAGAAAAATCTAGTATGGTGGGCTTTGAGAATTCTAGTCATCTTTCTTCCTCTTCTACCAAATGTTGGCCTAATCCACATGTCTATTAGCCTAATTGACTTTGTTTTTGAAAGCTGAAGTTTCTCCTGAGTCACTAGTGTAGCTCTCTCTGCCTTTTCAAACTCTTTCATTACTACAGATCGTCTCTAGGATTTAATCATTTGTACCAGATGGTTGATGTGATTTGAATCCTTGCATCTAAAGGAAATTTCATCAACATAAATACTGCTAGGGAATTTCAATGTTTCCATTGTAGTTGGTATTAAAGTCGATACCTACAACATTGAAAATTACCCTTATATAAGAATTCCCTCCATCTTGTTGGATTGTAACACTCTTGATGGTGGCTACATGAAATCTTATTTTGATTCCTCTTCTACATCAGAGGGTTCATATCCTTGATCTGACTCATCTAAATTATCAGAATCAGAATCACTAGCTTCTATATTTAAAAATTCTGAACCAACATCTTCAATAAATTTATTTAGATCAACAGTAATAGTCTTCAAAATTGGTCGCTAGTACAATTTCATTTTTCTTTCATAATACTTTATAGCCATGGATTTCAACCATTCCTTGATGCCATCAAGTGGAGATTGATGAATGGCGTCAATGCGGAGTACATCTCACTTGAATTCTTTGAAAAAAATAGCCATATCAAATTCCTTTTTCCCAAGTCCTACTCTTTGAAGGCTAACAATATCAATCTCACTAATAGTGATTACTAAGAAAGGTAATTCCACCAACTCTATCAAATAGTTTACTGTAGGAACAATAAAAGAAGAGGCTTTGAAAGGAACCCCATGAAAACCAAACTCTCTAAATGGTATATCAAACTTTTAGACCTCATTCTTGCACATTTACAACCATATTCAACGATTTTCCTTCAAAAGGCTACAAATTCAAATATTGACTTAAATAGCCTTCAAGAGGCTTTAAATAACCTTTACAAATGATTCTACATCTTTCCAATCATGCATAATTGTTGTTTTTGTAACTAACATGACTTATTAAGTTATCAATCAATTGTGGATGTGTTATGACCTTATTCAATTGACAAAACTCAAAACACAAAACTAACATAAAAGACTTCCATGAACCAAATTTTCTCAATAACCTTGGTTCCCCTGCACCAAATTTCAATATTTCAGTAAATGTCATTAAAAGTAAATCTCATTACAATGCCTTAGGTACTCTGTTCTCATAGATATTTTACAATGTCACTCATACATTCAAGATTCTCTTATGATTTCTACAACATAGGTTCTCATTTAGAGGTTAACTTCAAATGAGTAACTTGAGATTCCCTTGCAAAGCTTCACATGCTCTTTTATAATGGCTTCAAATTAGAATTGAGATTTTTCAAGATCATCAAAATAAGGATGTTACATTTCTTTTTTTGCTAAGATTCTCTTCGATGGCTCAAAAATAAGCATTTTCGGAAAGGCGAGACCAATCAATTTTTAATAGTTTAGTTATAGATACACAAAGTAAAAGAATAAAAAGAAATAACTCATCCAAAATGGAAATGAAATGAAAATAGATGGAAGGTACTTATAGATAGGCATGGAAGTCTCTCAACTTAGTCACTCCTGGCCATACATCTTCACTAGGAGTTCCAAGATACCTATTGCACACAACACCTCTCATGAATAGAATATCTTCAAATTTGAGATGCTCTTATAATGTCTACATCATAGGTGCTCATGATAAGGCTAACTTCAAATGAATAAGTTGAAATTCCCTCACCAAGCTTTGCACACACTTTTTTAATGGCTTATTTAGTCATAATTGAGCTATGTCAAGATCATCAAAATAGGGATGTTGCATTGCTTTTCTGCCTAAGATTCTCTTCGATGGCTCATAAATCTGCATTTTATGCAAGGGGACACCAATCAATGTTTACTGAGTTACTTACAGATATGCAAAGTAAAATAAGATGATAGCATTGGCATCAAACAAATTAATGTGGATACAAATATAAATTAATAAGAACCATTGTGCATATACTTACAAATTAATCCAATGAACCATCCAGGTCTGCTCTACTCTTTATTGTGTCAAGTATTTCCTCATGGTCAAACTCACGGATCTTCCACAAGGTCTTGTTCAAAGGTTTACCCACATATTTGGTTGAACAAACATTGGATTCCACAACAAGGTTTGAGTAATGAAGAATCTTGCGATGCATGTCAAAGTCCTGAAACAACCAATGTTTAACACTCTTATGTGGGTACCTTCTAAGCCATGTTCCAGTAACAACAACTAAACCTATAGGTTATTTGATGTTTTCTCCATCTATAACTAGGCCTTCCATTTTCCTTTTGGCCTCAACACAACAACACAAGTAATAGTGCGTTCCCTCTTCGTTCTCTTCATCTGCAATAACTGGATAAACATACCCTACATTGATATGTGTGGCATATCTCTTGAAATTAGTCAACATTACGGATACAGTACAAAGTAAGATAACAATATGGAATTTCAAAAACTAAGCAAGTAGATATATTACCTAGTTGAACTAGATTTGATACGTGGTCAAAGTCGACCAATGATTTCATCTGTGTTAGTTCCAATGCTGCCAAAGGGTGATATGTGTGAAGTGGGCTAAGATAACTTGTCAACCATTTTTCAAACCACATCCCTAACTCACAATTATTCCAGGCTTGCATTGTACATGAAGAACAAAAGCATGCCATCTTACGTGTATCGATACTCCATGAACCTACATTTGAGCTAAGGAAAGAGTGTAGATCACTCGATCATGTTAGTGTACAAAAATCCCCATATGGTGCAATGTTAGTATCATCCATCAACCAAAAGAATCTATGAACTAAAAATGTACCTTCATTACCTGGACCCATCAAAGCATTACACCACTCGACGATTGATCTTGCATCTATCAACTTTTCACTATCTTTATGCTTTAACTCTCCTCATGCTAATGCTCTTTTCATGCATGCTCCTGCACCATCATGCTCCCCCTATCCATGCCCAGCCTCACAAAAGTTCCACATATGTTGACCACCTGTAGTGAGATGCATCTTGCACAAATAGTAGAACATGCACGCATTCTTGAACTATGCTACACAATTATCCGACCATATTATATGCTAACTGTATGCTATGCCCCTCCAAGCCAAATCACCGTAGAACATCTGGAAGAAACCTTGCATGAACTATGGAGAATGTGTGCGATCATCACGAATATAAAATTGATACTCCCTCAATACCTTCCTTTGGTACTTTGTACTATCAGCTGCATGAATGAATGCTATGTGCACAAATATCACAACCTGTGTGGAGTTGTAATACTGTGACTGCACCTCACACTGTGGCTCTAGAGTGTAGTTCTCTGCAAAGTCAACCACCGATACTATGTTGCCAACTAGAAAGGTGTCCTTGCATAGCTTGAATTGTGTGTCTAGCCATTGGGCTCTATGGGTATGCCTTGCATACTCATACACTAGATTCTCACGAAACATGGACATAAACTGATACACTAGAATCTTCTCAATAACCAAATCACACCTTTTTGCTTGAGACCCATCTTTTGTAGTGTATTCCACTGTTTTATACTTCTTGAACTCTACTAGTTTCTATTCCACCTCATATGTGCTTTCCATATGTTGACATACTAGAATTCATTGCAAGCCACTGCAATGCTCACATGAACCATCCAAGCATGTTGTCCTGTAGAATATTTGGCCATCCTCTATTTGACATAAATTTTTTGATAAGAAATCTCTTGAAGATTTTGGTGGGGCTTCTATGCCACAATCCTACAAAACATCATTAGTATGCAAATCTAAATATATAGAATGATAAATATCATAACGGTTAGAGAATTCAATATGTAGTCTACAACAACAAGTAGTGCATGTGTGATTTATCTTGACATAAAAATGTTTAAGCATTTCAAAAAATCTTTGAGAAATACTAATTTGAGGATAATAATTTTGAAATTTATGAAAAAATTGGGTTTGAGTCGTATCCAAAAAATGCTTTGGATGTGGCTCACGGTTCTGACTACTGATTCTCCTTCTTATGGCATCCATTTCATTTGGAGATGGCCTTTTATTAATCTTCCAATACTCTTCAATTAGTGTTCTCAATGCTTCAACAACTTTTTTATCTTTATGTGGCAGTCTTCCCAAGAATTCCCATAATTCATTTGAATTGGTGCCCTCAATTCTTTTCCACCTTTGAACGACTTTTGATAAAGTTTTTCTACTAATTCCCATTTGTTCACTTGTCTTTTTAATGAGATGAGATCTCTTTGTTTGATAACTTACCAAAGTTGATGTAATGACATGTCGGGTGACATTACTATCCTTTGAGTGTGAGGTCTTACCCACACTCTCATAAGCATCCATTAGATTCTTCACTATAGTGTTTTCACTTGATGCATTCGATGTTCTCAACCCAAGAGTCTTCATGATGTTTTTGTACTTTAAACCTCGAATCATTTGAACAAATAGTTGAAATCTTGCAGTCTCATTTATCCTTTCAAAGAAGTTTTAATTATATTTATCAGCATATCTTCTACAAGTGCATTCTAGAATCTTACCTTATATGTGTTGCAAAATATCCTCATCAATATTAATCAAAATTTTTGGCTTTCTACGCAAAATTCTAGGTGGTGTTCTCCTAGGTACATACATCTCAACATTAGTAATTTCATCAATATTTAATTGGTGTGGGCTATATTGCGTACCTTCGATCGAGGGTGGAGTAGAAGACATACCTTGATCTTCATGTGGGGATGATGGCATACCTTCTTCATCAAATTCGAGTGATGATGTACTCTCAACTTGAGATGCGATGGATGGTGTCCAATCATATTCGCTTGCAGTAGATGGTGTCCCTCCATATTCACTTGTGATTAATGGTGTCCCTTCATATTAATTTGTTGTAGAGGGTGTGTCTCCAACTACGGTATCTACATCTGTCCTAGCATGACTCTTTCACATTCATTCCCTTTGTGCTGCCAATTTCTTTTCTCTTTTTGATAGTTGAGGTTCCTCTTCAATTGGCTTGTTTTTGTCAATCGTTTCCAATTTCTTCTTTTCATGATATGTTGCCACCCATTCTCTCTCTTTTTCTTTGAAGGTTTCATACTCTCCCTCTATTGTTTTCTTCCTTGTTCGTTTCTTTGGCATGGAAAATAATTTTACCTATAGCATGGTAATGAGATGAATATTAGTTCCTAAAAAATGTATCCATTAAAATAAATGAAATATATATGTCATTCAAGGCTTCATAAATAGACAACATAGGTGATGAGGTAGCTTTACTGATGAGGTAATTTAGAAATAGAGATGAAAACCAAAATATTTTAAATAGGTAGTAGAATTTTCAAAATGTGCAAAAAGTGCTAAGTTGTGAAATTAACAAATAGTGAAGGGTTTGATGTAGACCTGGGAGGCTCAATCACAACAAATTTGACAACATTCCTTTAAGAGGCATCTAACAAGATTAATATGACCTATTTGAACAAACCAAACAACCCTCAAAGCTTGAAAATCATCAAAAGTTATATTTCACACTTTCACCCCTTGAACCCTAGTAGTAGTGGAAACTCAACTTTTTCCAAATAACTCAAATGTTCTCCAAAAAACTAGACAAAATCTTGATGGTTTTAGAAATCCATTTTAGAGTTATTACACATATCTCAATGTTAGGTACAATTCCTTTGGACCAAATCCCCAAAAAAACCCCTTCTAGGCTGACCTAATTAGGTTAATTAGGCCTAATTTGCAAAGCAACATGCCCTCAAACTTATCACAGGACCTTGAAACCTTGGGGCAACATTTCTTAGGTTCCCAAACCTCCAAAACCACAACTAGATTCCTCTGGTATGGACAAATTCATGCCAAACCTGAAAACCCTTGTTTTATGCACTATTTAAGAGGGTTTATTAAATATGCTACTTCCACAACCTCCCAGACTTTAAAACCAACTTGAACAAAGGACATTAACCCTACACATGCCTAAAATTTCAAAACATCAAGACGTCCCATAGAGATTCTTCCAAACCCTAGGCCTAAGCCCTCATTCACATGCATTTTTGTTCACAAAAATCACTATAGCAGCAGGTTTATTACTCCTATTTCTTTCCTAGCACTCAAATCATGCATCCTACACTTAAATCAGACATCATAGGGTCCCTTACATGAGTTACAAGTCAGGAAAAAACATGAAAACACATAAAATTGCTGCTAAACTTGAGATTTCAATGTATTTTCTTCTCAAAAACTCCAAATCAAACTTACATTCTATTTCTACATGCCATTTAAAGGCTTCTTCTTCACATCCCACTGACCAACTACCTTGCAACTGAATTTCAAACCCTTAATGACCGTTGAAGGCCAAGTTTACATCATTTACACATGATATAACAACAATATTACTCATATTGTAAGTTTGCACCCCTAACACCTATAACTCACTAAAACCACACCAATGGATTGAAATGAGCCTTATTGCATCCACAAAACACTAATCTTGCACACTTTACATGTAAATTCAAAAACTTTCCTTCAAAGGCTAAAAAGATACTTTAGTGCAAGATCACCATTTTTCACATTTTAACACCTAAACTCAAAAACTCAACCTAAGACATGCTTAGTGGTCTTGATTGACCTTATTCAAAACAAAACATGCTCAAAGACTCATCCACCTACCTATTAACCTCCTAATTACCATCAAATGATCAAATAAGGAGGATGAGGTGTAGGTGTTCCTGCACCAGGGTTGTAAAAGTTTATTAAAGAGGGAGACTAACAGTCACCTCTTTCAAATGTTAGTTTTGGAGGTAGAAGTGGTTTGTTTTAGGAGGGAAACATTATCAAATTCCATGAGAAACTTGAATGGAGGATGATACTTGGATTGGGCGTCAAACCAAATGAGGAAATGTTGAGATTTCCTTAAGAAAAATGAGGTTTTGGTGAGTGAAATTGAGTTTCTGAGTTGGGAAGTGTTATTTTATGTTAGATTGAGCATGAGCAGGGTATTTTAGACTTGTTTGAATAGTTTTCAAGTTTTGGAGTGTTTGGCAAGTGCTACTTTCAATAAAACCTAGGGTTTCTAAGCCTGGGGAGAGGGTTTTATGGTTTGGGTGGTAAATGATTGAATGTCCACAATCTAACATTGTAAGTTGAAGTTTTGATAGATATAAAGTGCTGCCCCAAGGTTTCAGGAGATTTGGACAAGTTTTGAAGGTGGTCCCTTTGTAAAAGTGGCCTAATTTGGGCCTTTAAAAGCATAGAAAACCTGATTTGTGCAATTTGGTACAAAACAAGCATTGGTGATTGTTGGATATGTTGAAAGGCTTTATAATGGGTCCCTGATGTATGTTGTGTTGTGAGTTGAAAGGTTGTGTGAATGGAATTATACCCGATTGATGACTTTGATATGCTATAAGGAAAGTGTGAATATGCTAAATGAAGAGGTCCTGATGAAAATGTAAATTGAAAATTGTGTTTGCAGATTGGAGTTGTGTGTTTGTGTGTTGCAGGCCTCCCCCTACTGCATTAGGAGTATATTCCAATTTTTCAGAGACATGTATGGAAAATTTGGTAGCATAGACAAGGTAATCAACTAGTTTGTATAACTATTTGACAAAATACCTCAGTGAAAGCTTTGGAAGCATATAAAAAGTAAGTCAATTGTTAAATAGAAAAATGCCTCAAAGAGATGTGGTTTAAAAATATAATTGGAAAGTGTATAGAATTGTGTAATTTAAAATGTCCATTGAAAACCTAAGGTTGTAACATGACAAACAAACAATGATCAACATGGAATATGCAAAACAACAAAAATGAAAGAAAGCCATAATAGAATGAAAAAAAAATGTACAAAGACTTCACATACCTAAAAAACCAAAGTTTCAAATGGAGTTCTACCCAATTATGTAGCCTTTGGTTCTTCTTTCCTCAAACTCCTCAACAATTTGACTTTTTCAAAAGCTTGTTCCCCTCCAAACTTAAATTGTATATCAGTTATCACTAGAATTCAAAATTGAAAATATATTATATGCCTTTCAACATGAAAACTCTGCTATTTCATGTGCAAAGGTGGTGGAAAGATCATGAAAAATGTGGTGGAATCTAAAAATCATGCATGGACACTTCACTCAATCATCAAAAAGCTAATTTTTGTCAGAGCACGCACAGAACCAAGAGAATATGCAGAATGTGGGCCGACATCATGGGTATATTGTGTTTTTTACCATTTTTAGTGCAAGATATAACACACTCGCATTATAACGTGAGCATGTTATCTATTGCTAGAATGGCTATGTCTCTACTTCTTAAAAATGCACTCACATTATTATAAAGTTAGTTTTTTTTATACATTTATTTTCTCTCTTTGTCTATACTCTCTCCCACTCTCTCCCCCCCTCTCCCAATCACTCCCACCATCTCTCACCCACTCCCACCCTCTTCTTTCCTCCCTCCCTCTCTCTCCCACACTCTCCCACCCTCTCCCACTCTCTCCCACCCTCTCCCAAAATATCCCACCCTCTCCAAACCCTCTCACCCTCTCTCCACCCTCCCACCCTCTCCCACCCTCTCCCACTATCTATCCCACCCTCTGCCACCCTCTCCGACTCCCTCCCACTCTTTCTCAATCTTCCCCACTCTCTCCCACTCTCTTCCACCCTTTCCCACTCTATCCCACCCTCTCTCACACCCTCTCCAATCCTCTCCCACTCTCTCCCACTCTCTCCCACTCTCTCCAACCCTCTCCCACTCTCTCCCACTCTCTCCCCCCCTTCTTCCACTCTCCCACA
>VDFB02263188.1:0-71448 GCA_007258455.2 Sequoia sempervirens | reverse complement strand
TTATCTTATTACCTACAACACTTGAGCAAATTGCCACTACGTCTTTCACAAGTTTACGCCCCGGATTGACATAAGGGTGAATAGAATCATAAAACACAACAATAAGCCACAAGTCTAAACAAAGCATTAAGATCTTAATTTTTATCCTAAAATTTTGGCATCATTTCTAGGGAAAGGCGTTAAAGCCTTGTTAGTCTAGTAAGTTAAGTTAGGACTAATGCGTCAAGGAGAAATTCCACGTAATTGTTGACCTTGCTACGAAATTACCCTTGGTTTGTATTGTATTAAGTCATATAGATGCATGAGTCATGTTAGAGATGAAAAAGGTAGATTTTTCAAACAAACTATAGGAAGTAGGTTAATAAAATAATAAAATTCAAAACAAGGAAAAAGGCCACAATTTGGGAATGAAACATTGGAAAATAAGCTAGTAGAAATGGATCTAGAAAAGTGTGTGATTAAATCAACCACTATTAAATCTAACCTTGAATCACCACTTAGTACTCCCTTAGTACAATCTGAAGGACCCAAGTCTTCAAAAGAATCCTTCAAGAGTATTTCTCCTAAATTTGCAAAACAATTTGTAGAATCATATGAATTACAAAGTGGTAAACCTTTGAAAAAGAAATCATTTACATCTTATTGGACATCTTGGGCATTTGACATAATGGTTGATGCAAATAGAGACAACAATAACAATGAATGAGCCTTGGCCAATAATGATCCCATTATGTTTGAATTCCCTGTTGTCAATCTAGAAGAAGAAGCACCCTTAAAAATATATACCTCATTCAACTCTTCCAATCTTTTGAGGACTTTTTGTTGAGGATCTTGATATGTTCTTATTTGAATTGGTGTCTTCTGTTGAAACTATGATTACTAGAGTCATGCTCAAAAGATTAAGATTTTTCTAGCTACATTGAAGGATGTTGCATTATGCTAGTTCATGGGGCTTGGATGACATTCTATTTGTATGTGGGATACAATGAAAGAACAATTCTTGACAAAGTATCAAGACTATTGTAAGACAAAAGAAGTTTGAGATGAAATCTTTCAAATAACACAACGTGAAGAAGAAATAGTCAAGGATTTCTTGAACGATTCTCCTTTAGCCTTCAAACAACACAACAAAAAAGACTAACTAATGAGATTATCAAAATGATTTTCCTAAGAGGAATTCACAATGAATGTATGGATGCTTTGAAACTTATTGGAGGTGGAGATATTTCTAAATTGAAATTTTATGAAAAATTTCAAATTTTTAAGAATTATTTGAGGTCTCATCGATCTATATGAAGTTATCGTGGGAAGAATAATTTTCAATGTGCATCAGGTATTACAAAGTGAGAATTAGGTACGTTACTTGATGACTTGAAAATTGATCTTTTAAGTCACATGGGGAAACAAATTGATACCTTGTATGCCCATAACAAACAAGAGGAAGCTAAAAAATCACTTGATATTTTTTTCCCTATCTGTCATAAGAAACATTCTACTAATGAATGCCCTCATAATAAAACAAAAAATTCTTCCCTAGAGGATGCTAGTAGGCACACCACCTTACAACCTCTACCGATAGATATGGAAGAATTGGAATATATAGAAGAACATGTCTATTACATGGCTTAACAGAGGCCTTGGCCACCTCAAGCTATGCCACTAGGTATAAAAATAATTTTAACGCATCTTATAACATGGGGTCTAATATTTAGTCTAACTCTTTTCCTATTCAACACAGATGGTATGGAGGTTGGCAACAACCTCCGTTTTATTCACAATGGCCAAACCAATACCAACATGCTCCACAACCATGGGAACAAGCATGGAGGGCATCACCACCTTGATTCCCATAGTACCCATCATATCTAGTACCACCTATTATTAACTCATACCAACAATCACAACAATAATTTTTACCACCAATGCACAATAATCAACCATCCAATCCATCACAATCGCCCAAGGTAACACTTATCCTATCAATACACTAAAGTAACACAACATGCCAGCTCAACCAACACCAAATCCAAACAATAAATTAACACAACCTATTTATAATAGCGAGGTAGTAGGATATCCAACTTATCCTATCGATACACTAGATGTTAATGGAGTATAACTCAAGTCAAGGAAGGCTCTTCAAGGACCAACATACACTATAATCACATAACTTGAAGAGTCACAAGAAGAGCCTGAAGAAATGAAAAAATAACCACCACTTCCATATCCGAATTGATTACACTTAGTTCAAAAAAGAGCCCCAATTTGAATTTGATCTTATTAATGAATTACAAAATGTCAATATTAAAATTCCTCTTCTGCAGGAAATCAAGGGCATTCCCATTTACACTTAAACAGTTCAGGAATTAAGCAAGATCCAAAAATTGTACAAGTTAGAGGATAACTCACAAATTTGATGCTTGGGAATTTATAATTCTTAAATATTTTGACCTAGGTAGTCTAATGATTCAAGTATGTATTGGTCATGTTCTTATTCCAAATACACTTATTGATCTAGGTGATGCTATAAATGTCATGACCAATAAAACTAAAGAAAATTGATGTCTTCAGTAATTAAGACCTACACCTACAATCCTTCAAATGGTTGATAGGTCTTTGGTGAAACCTAAAGATATTGTTAAATATGTTATTATTTTTGTTGACTTGGGAATATCCAACTGACTTTATGGTTTTACAACCTAAAATAAAGCTAGGGGGATACCTCTTGATCTTAGGACAACCTTGGTTGGATACTGTAGATGCTTTTATCAATTGTCAATTAGGTAATATGGCTATTTCTAATGGGAACTGTGAATGTAAAATTCTTCGAGCTCCCTCCGGGTGGTGTTGTTTTTTGCTAAGTATCGGCCCAACCCTCATATGTTCAAACATGTCGCCTTCATCTTTTCGTCGAACTTCTTTTTGCTTTACTCTGTCAGCTACTTCCACGTGTCCGCCTAGTGCTCCTTGTAGCAAAGGCTTCTTCCGCTCTTCTACTGGCTCCCACTATGCTTCCACATGTCTACATCGCGGACTGTTTATAACTGCTTCCCTTCACTTTCTCGTTGGGCCTCGTTCGTGTGCCACGTAGCTTCCATTCGCATAAACTTTTGGCGGACCCCACAGTCAGCGTCGATAGTAAACCTTGTTGCTACATGTCTTCTCGATGCAAGATTTCACCTAAGGAAAGGGAGAATGAACCATGGGCTATGAACTGTTGCCATGCATCCCTTCGACGGGAGTTTTACCAAGGAGAAGGATGAAGCGAGCAACAAGATGCGACATGTTGTTGCGTGTTCTAATTGCCTCCACTGGGAGGTGACACTTATCTATGTAGGAATTCTCTGGACCACTGCCATCATTCGTAGGGGATGCATCTGGCTAGGAAGCGACTACATGTTATGGCCCGAATATTTTCTGCTACAATGACCGAGGGAAATCATTGTTGCACGACCATCATTGCATAAGATACATAATCTTTTCTATTACAAGCTTGTCAGGTGGTGGATTGTTGGCTATACATACTGCTTCTTGCTTCAAAAAATGAGTTTGGAAGATGTAGAAAAATTAGAGAAAGACACTAGGCCTTTAATATTGTTTTAGATTATTATATGAAACTTTCAGACTGTGTTGTTGTTCGACCTTTCTATTTTTTCTTATGTTATTTGATAAGACATTAATAATGCGTCATTATTATCTGGATCGTTCATTTGCAAGAACTTCTATGGTTTTAAATACAAATTTCTTATTTAGATCATGTCTTTGGGTCCTCTTTTCAGTGAATGTGATAATCATTTTATGTCATTAGATGAATTGTTCAGATCTCTATCTTTGATTTATGTGATTCTAGAACATAGTAGATTGTTGACCAGGCCCTTGAATCGAATCCCAAAGGATAGATTTATCGTGCCTTTATCTACATCTTGGCGCATCGCCTTAGTTATATTTTCATTTTATATATCTGTTTCATTTTCCCATTCAAAATCCTAGTTATAGAAGAAGTCAACTTCTTTAAAAATCTGGAGGTCACTCAATTTAGCACAATTGGTCCCCCCATTAACTGAGTTTCCCATAAAGGTTGTTACCTTGCTAGTTTTTGGCATCAACAATTCCTTTTCTCTGGCACACCCGGTGGGACTTGCTTAAATGAATCTCAATTCAAAGAGGGTGTATGAGCCATCGGCCTATTACTAGGTCCCAAACAATGAATAATCCTGGTTTGCTAGTACCACCATTAGGAACAGTACAAGCCTCAACCCAACTAGTGAATGTTCTGCTTCCTCTACCCCTACTGCTAGCCATGTTGCCCGCTACTAATAGAAATTATGTGGCATGGGACGCCGAAAGTCCTCTTGTAGCACCAGTAGCGCCCGCCATTTGGGCCGCTATCTCGGTCTTTGCCTTAAAATCTATACCTAAGTTCACTAGAGATGGTTCAAGAACACCATCTGAACATTTGCAAGATGTTGCAGACATATGTCTAGGGCACGACGTTATAGACCAAAATGTAGCGCTAAGGTTGCTCACCGCCTCTTTCAAAGCCAAGGCACTAGATTGGTATTGAACGCTGTAAATAAATACCATTGGTACTTGGGATCAGCTCGAAGACCCTTTCTATAAGAGATTCTCAAATGATGGAGACAGGTCTTTGTAATATCATTGGTTGTCGGTCATAAAGCGAGCCCCATATGAAGCCATGACTAATTTTAACACCATGTTCCACATAACTTGGCAAAGAATTCAAGTTGTTATCTTCCTGTCGGTCGAGTTGGTGTTTATGTTCTACCTAAAATCTATCAACCCCGATATCTCAATGATGATCTAGTATCTTGGTGGAACCACTCTACCAGATGCATATAGTGTTGCAGTTAAAGCGGAGAACAATCTGATTGACACCGAAAAGTTGCCGCCTCGGCCCACCATGCCTATATTCCCCAAAGTATCAACTTCCATGCAGGAAATTTTGTCTACCAATGTGTCTGTACCTCCCCAATCTATGTACACATGTTTAAATGCACCACAAAATGTTGCTTCTACATCTGGCTCTTCGAAGGAAGAGATGAGCAAGTTCAAGGAAATGTTGTAGACCATTGCCAATGAAATAACTATCATCAAGCGAAACTAGGTCATGCCTCTGCAGCCGACCTATAAAAATTATCAAGGCAGAAGGTCCTCTTACCAATAAAACTAGTTCCAAGGAGCCACTCACACAAATCCGCAGGCACAAACAACTAATCAAATAGTCCTGGTGCCTTCTTCGCTGCAGAGCACTAACCCAAGCTCGAGCAAAGAGCTGACTAAGAGGAAAAAAAATTAGTCGACAACACCAACCCCTGGTGTTTCCCTTGCGGTGACTCACATATGCCTCAGAATTTCCTGCATGACAACCTACAACAAAAGGTGGCAGAACAACGCAGCCAAGGCGCAACATCAAACCAAGGAGGTTACATGTATACCTCTTCGCAAATGGACAACGTGGTGCTCACTGCACAAATGCAGGGGATGTCCTTGGAGCAAGAAATAGATATTTCTCCCAATCATGCACTCTTTTCATGGATGGAGGAAGAAGATGCGGTGTTTTCCAATGATGCATCCACATCTAAAGCACCGAAAGTATAGTCTAATTACAACACTCACTCAAAGAGGAGATTCACAGGTGAATCAGTCATCCGGCAACTAGTCAATATGCAACCTAAAAGTGCTTCTGACCAGACACCCAGTACCTCTACAGTGGTACCACAATGTCTGCCACGAAGGGAAATTGTTATAACAAGAGCTAAAGAGCAGAAGCCTCCAAATCCGCCACCGTTCAATGTGGTGGAACAATTAAAAAAATCATTCGCTAATGTGTCTCTGTGGAATATCTTTGTTATTCTAGAATAAAAGACATGCTACAGAAGGCTCTTCGAGAGGATCCAATCATTGAACCAAAAGAAGAATCACTCAAGGGAAAGGTTGTTGATCAATCACCTCCTACCAAAGTTCTCACAAATAGCACATAAGAAGTCCCTTCCGAGGTTAAAGACAAGTCGAAACTGAAACCCTTCTTCCTGACCCTCATTGTGGGAGAGAAATTATTACACAATGCCATGATTGACTCTAGCACTAGCACTACAATCATGCCCAAGCAGATAGTTGAAGCCCTAGGACTTAGCTATGAGCCTTTAAAGAGGGGGGCTATGCAACTTGATGGGAACAAAGTCGAAACTGTAGGTGTCATCAAAGAACTCCCCTTGACTGAGTTCTCTTTCCCTAGCATCACGGTTCTGCAAGATACTGTGATCATAGATGTCCCCCCTATGTTCGGTCTCTGCCTATCCCAAGAATTCACTTCAAAGATAGGAGTATATTTGTCTTTGGACTGGTCGCACTTGATCCTAAGGACCAAGCATGGAGCTAAAATGAAGATAGTATCTGAAGCTCTGCATTTGGAACATGTGGTCGATGAAGCCATGATCAAATTTGAGGCTGATCATACCTCTTTCACTAAAGAGGAGACATATTGTACCAAATTTCTAGAAGATGAAAAAGTGATCAGAGATTGGATCGATCAAGAAGAATCTCTCTTGAGAAAGTATATAGATGTTGACCCTTTCAGCAACTATCATGCTACCGGGCTAGGCACCTATGTCATCTTCGATGAGGAACAAGAGATTCTGAAAGTCATGAAGGAATCTGAGGGCGATCAAGCCTCAGAGCTATGGACATTGCACTTTGATGGAGCAAGATGCAAAGTGGGTGCAAGAGCTGGGATATGTTTGAAATCCCCGCACAATGAAAAAACACTTCGGTCTTTCTGCTTCTAGTTCACTTATTCAAATAATGAAGTTGAATATGAAGACCTAGTGCAAGGTCTGAGCCTTGTAGAGCGGATGGGCATTAAGTAATTAATGGTGTTTGGAGATTCTAAACTAGTGGTCAACCAAGTCTGGGGGATTTCCGCAGCCAAGAATGTTTGCATGAGATCCTACAGACATAAAGTCTGGGACTTGATTGAGGGTTTTGAAGCCTTCAACATCTAGGCAGTGCCCCGGGAACAAAATGATGATGTGGATTGCATGGCCACACTAGGATCTCAATTCAAACCGGCCTTTGACCAAATGCATAACAGACACTCTGTACGAGTCATAGTTTGACTAGCGATTCTAGATTATGATCAGAGTTGGCAAGTATTTGATAGTGATGAACATATCGCCTCGTTCATCCAACAGTTGGGAGAGTTTACTGACCAACTCCAACCAAAGATCGTTGAAGCCTATGATGGGTAGATCATTCAACTAAGGTCTAATAAGCTTCTGAAGGGGTTGGTCATTCTTGAAAACCTTTTTGATTGTGACGATGCAAGAAATGATAAAAGGAAATTTGTAGCGAACAAAAGCGACTATGTAGACCTTCAAGTCAAAGATGGGAGAAAGTTCAAAGTCGGGAAAGACGTCCCACATCGTGATAAAGAAAGGCTCATCAACTTTTTCAAGAGGTATGAATGAGTAGTTTTCTGGTCATATGATGACCTTAAAGGATACGATCCTGACATCATCCAGCATACAATAGAGTTGATGGAAGGTACCAAACTAGTCTGCCAAAAATAGAGGTTGGTTAATCCAAAGATCAAGGCCATGATGGCACAAGAGCTAAAAAAGCTAAT
Organism: Sequoia sempervirens; assembly: GCA_007258455.2. Lineage (NCBI taxonomy): Eukaryota > Viridiplantae > Streptophyta > Pinopsida > Cupressales > Cupressaceae > Sequoia > Sequoia sempervirens. Next base: position 63,803 of record VDFB02263188.1, on the reverse strand, counting down.
TTAGTCTTAGATTGTCTTCTCAATAAATCACAACACGTGGGTGTCTAACCTTCTAACCTGGTTCCAGTCTGAAAGAAGAATGAAGACATCTACTTGTGTGTTGACTTTTGGGACCTGAATAGAGCATCCCTAAAGGACCATTACCCGCTCCCTTCAATGGAGACAATCTTGCAAACAGTTGTAGGGTTAGAAATGTTCTCTGTTGGATGGCTTCTCCGATTACAATCAAATCCAAGTGAGAGAAGAGGACTGACACAAGACAACATTCACTACCAAGTGGGGAACGTTCACATATGCTAAAATGTCTTTCGGCCTTTCAAATGCGGGAGCCACTTTTCAGTGGGCCATGAACATCATTTTTAGCGAATTGATTAATAAGATTATTCTAATCTATTTGAATGATTTGACTATTTTTTCCAAACATAAGGATGATCATTTTGATCACCTTGAGATGGTTTTCAAAAAATGCCAGGAGTTCAGGGTCTCCCTGAACCCGAAAAAATGTGTTTTCAGAGTGCCGTAAGGCAAGCTATTGGGACATGTAGTGTCCAAAGAAGGAATTGCAATTGATCCCGAGCAGGTGAAAGCAATCAAAGAACTTCCCCTAGCAGTCAACAAAAAGGGCATCCAATCCTTCTTGGGGAAGGTAAATTTTGTGAGCAAGTTCATTTCAGATTTTGCAAGGATAATCAAACCAATCACTTTGATGCTAAAAAAAGACCAATTATTCAAATGGACTAAAGAAGCTAGAGAAGCCTTTGAGAAGGTTAAGGATGCTATTTCTTTAGCTCCTGTGCTGGTCAATCTAGACCTATCGAAGGACTTCATAATGTATGCATTCAACAGCAAGTCAAGCATTGCTACTGTCTTAACACAAAAAGATGATGAAGGAAAGGGAGAACATCCGATAGCATTCCACTCCCAGACCCTAAAGGAATATGAGATGAACTACAACTTCATCGAGAGATAAGCCTTCGCAATAGTTAAGGGACTCAAGAAGTTCTGACACCTAATCTCTTGCAATAAGGTGATTGTTTATGTCACACATTCTAGTGTACGTGAATACATCATGGAAGGAGAAATCATCAAAAAAAGGGCCAATTAGATCACCAAGATCCTCAAGTATGACATTGAGGTCAATCCTACAAAGACCGTCTGAGGAAGAGAACTGTGCGAATATCTAGCACACGATGAAGAAATGGCTGCCGAAGAGGAGCAACCAGAGCTAGTTCTAACAAATGAATCTTAGTCTGAAGGTTGCTGGATGGTGGAAAAAGTGAGATTTACCACATAGGAAAATATCCACCGAGCCTTCCTTCTCAGAAGAGAAGATTCTACCGCCTGCGGAACAACGAATATGCGCTCATCGAAGGGATCCTGTTCAAAAGGAACTTCAACGACGTTCTATTGTAGTGAGTCACCACAGAGCAAGCAAAAAGAATCCTCAACACTTTCCACAGTAGTGACGTGGGTAGACACTTCTCCGCTAAGACCACTTCCATCAAAATCATGTGCATTGGGTACTTCTGGTCAACATTATTCAACAACTACTCATTAATTAAAGCTTACAAAGAATGCCAATTCTTTTCCAGAAGAAGAAAAGAATTTTGTGATGCCTCTTAATTCGATAGTGGTTGATGAGCCATTTGTGCAATGGGGCCTTGAATTCATTGGAATGATCAATCCCGCTTCCAATGCTGGACATAAGTGGATTCTAATGGCCACAAACTACTTCACTAGGTGGATCAAAGCCACGCCTCTAAAGAATGCGATGGAGACAGAGATAGTGGACTTCCTTGAGGAACTGATGACAAGATTCAACCTGCCTAAAACCATCATCTTCGACAATTCCAAGGCCTTCTTAGGCTCTAAGGTATGTCAATTTGCGCTTTCGCATGGAATTTTCCTAAAAACTTCATCAAACTACTACCCACAGGGGAACGACCTGGCCAAGTCGACGAACAAGAATCTGGTCTGACTCCTCAAAAGGATTGGGTTAGAGCACCAAAAGGAATGGCATAAAAACATTTGGGTGACACTCTGGGCAGATCACATAACTCCTAAGCAATTCCTCAATACTTCGTTGTATGAGTTGGTATATGGAATGGAAGCGCTATTGCCTATCTCCATGGAGATTCTAGTGTTGCAATTGCTAAAATATCTTGAGGTAGAGCAAAATGGCGCCATGGAGGTTCGGCTAGTCGAGTTGTTGGGGGTACAAGAAAAGAGAGAAAAGTCCCTAATAGCCATGACTAACCGGCAATAGGTGGTTAAAACATAGTTCAACAAGAAGGCTTCAGACCAAGGTCTAAAGTACAGGGACCTAGTGCTAAAGTTTAATGAAAGGGTTGCAAAGCCCAACCAACATGAGAAGTTTGATAGCTTATGGGAAGGCCCTTTCAAAATAATTCAGTGCAAAGAATATAACGCATTTGAATTGGAAACCATGGAGCATGAATCATTGGGAATTCTGATCAACGAGATTCATCTAAAATTATTCAATTAGGCTTAAATTGTTCCACCAATGTAAATATGTGAATAATGTAATTATTTTTTCCCTTGTGTTTTGTCGGCTAGTCTTTCAAATAATTAATTCTCAAGTACGAGAAAGCAGAAGCGAATGGAGTCCATTATCACAAAGTGCAGAGAAATTTAAAATCAAACCATGCCACAGAAAAATGACACCCATATGTAGGAAAAGAAGTGATAATCCACATTGCAAAACAACAAGCAAAGGAGACATAAATTTTAACATAAGCTAGATTTTCATTATATTTATATACTTTGTTAAATATAGTATCAAAATGGCTCAAAAGCCACACTTTTAAAGTATATATCTATATATATTTTTTGTATCTTCTTTATACGGCTACTATAAGGCCTTTTCCAAACATATATACAAAAAATAGACTAACGAGCTTTAGTTTTTGAAACATAAAAGGAAATTTTCAGTCCATAGCATGTGTAACAACAATGGAGGCATCGACGACAGCATCCATAATTTCTTTATCGGTAGGGGTAGCAACAACAGCAGCTTCCAGGGGAGCAATAGCAAGCAGCGGAGGGAACACCAAGTTCCTGAAGTTCATGTACTAGTCAATGTCATAAAATGGCACCACATTGTACATGCGGAAGAGGAAGTGACAAGCACGAGTAACCCTCTAGCAATGTTCTTCCTGCGACTGGAGTCAGAAATTGCTCAGGAACAACAACCACGGTATGATCACGTCTTCTTCAATGAACTTACGGAGGACGCTTGCAGTTGGAATACCTCAACCAAATGCACCATTCACCAACACCTCTCTAAGTTTGTTCAGGTATTTCTTTGGGAAGATCTCTTTTACTAGGCGGAGAACGAGTGGTTTGGGAATCTAGATCTCAAGTATTGACGCGATAAAGTGAGAGCACACATCAGTGTTAACTCTGGATTTATCTTCATGTTCAAGGAAATCACGTCCCAGAACCCATTCCATGGCTATGATGGCCAAGGAATGCTTATTTTTGGTCATCCTCTTAAGGCGCCTAGTCGAAATCTTGCCCAGAAAAGTCATTTGGGATTTATGAGAGACCAACCTAATTGGGGTATTCATGGTGGCAATCTCTGCAACTATCTTAATACTAGCTTCACGCAAAAAATCCTAAGTCTAGCCTATGCAAATTCTATGCAATTGCTAAACACCGAATGCTAAGCCAATCACCTTTCACCAATTCTGCTAAAAATTGCTAAGTGTGATTTTCACTATTTCCTAAGTGCCTATTTATAGAAATGGCTAGGATAAACATGGTAATTTGCATACCATAAGCATGAGGTTAATCAAGTACCATCTCAAAATTTGCACCAAGGGTCGCTTGAATTTCCCACCCAGTTGCATCTGCAGGTATGATTTGTTGCGTGCAAAGATTAATATGAGCTAATTAATTAGCATAAGCTGGTGGCAGTCACTAGCGGTAGTCCATACGGCTGAATGTTGAGGTGTTGTTCTATAGGCACTTCTCAAACTCCAAAAAAGAATGCATATATTTTCAGGCACTTATTACATATTTGGCTTAATCATTATGTTTGGGATATTAATTTCCATGACATACGAACACCTAAGCTACCTTCAAATCGTAGGCTCAAGTTCCAAGAAAATCACGCTGGAGTACATCATTGCCAAGGGTCATTATGAATTCTTGTCATTTCAAAATGGCAAGTAATTTGCTTCACACGAGCAAATAACTGGAAGTACATGTTGAATTTAATGCAAGTAGGTGAGCGTTGTTGGCCACCCAAAGAAGGAAATAGCCAAGTGTCACATGCAAAAGGTTTTGTATTGTGAATGCTTTTTAAAAAACATTGCCCAAAGCAAAATAAATTTTAAGTGCAACCAAAGCCGAGATAAATTGCAGAGAGTTTGAGTTAAGCAAAAATCTCTAGCAAAATAGGAAATGACAGAGTTCTCAAACATAAGTACGAGTAGAGGCCCGGGGAGAAGAAACACATAGCTTGTTTAATGATATGCGTAAAGCATCAACTATCTATGTCTTTGAAGACATTTCTTACACTTCGCTTGGTATACCAGAGAAGCCAGAATGGGTAAACAAGCAGGTTTTGGAGAATCCCAAAGGTTATAGAGATTAGAGCCAAATCAAGGAGGACAGGGATTATATCTATGATCCCATCCTCACAATAAACCCTAAGAATTTGAGGGAGGTGACCTGTGAAAGAATGAAGAGATCCACCAGCCCAAATTCATTGTCGCAGAAGCTATGGTATAGCAGACTCCCACAGTATATGGTCCCATTTGTTCACTATTTCCCAGAACTAGTCGATGCAGCCATCAAACATTTCAGCCCAAGCACCAACACCATCGAGGGTCGAAGATTAAGGGTCAATATCTACCCAGAAGCTATTTGGAATATGCTATGCATCCCCAACCCTGACTCCAAAACGAAGGAGGTAGAGCCATTCAACCTAGTGAAGGGAGAGGAAATATGGAGAGGCATGAAAAAGGCTTTGGAATTTTACAAAAAAGAAACCAAAAGGCCTAATGAAGATCATCAAAAGCCACCAAAGATTTTGACACCACTCATCACCTTCTCCACAGACATGCAAGATGCGTTCTCAATGTTGGCGTTTGTTTGTAGCCTGTGCACCGACAAGGATGTGTACGAATTTCAATTGGGTTTGAGGTTTCAGTTCCACAAGCAACATTCCTTTTTTCTGGTATGATTTTGCACAATTCCTTGTTGATGAAATGCTAGGGAAAATCAATGACTACAAAATGCAATGGAAGTTCAAGTTTCCCTCCTTCCTTACTCACATGTTTTTGCATCAAAACCCTAATTTCTTTAAGAAGTATACGGGGTTGTCTATTTTTGATGAGTTGGGAAAAAGAAGGCCAGTTTTTATATGGACTCCTCTCCTCTCCTCTACCTATGACTATTATGCATTTTTGGATTATTTCTTGACTCTGATTTTGCAAGATTTGAAAGGGGATGATGGTTTCGACCGACTCACCAAGGAGCCGACTACATATATGCAAAACTTCACTCCCAAATGTGACTGGTTTCTTAGAGTGGATTTCACATTCATCTGAATGCATTATTTTACTGGAGAACCATTACGCCTTCCGACCTGTGTCACAAATTAGGTGCTAGCCCTTGAGATGTTTCGACAAGTATCCCTTATCGAATAAAATTTTTGCGAAGGGAAGGCCAAGAAGAGGGGATTCTTTGACTGCCTGTAAACCTTCAAAATAGTGGTCATGAACAAGAAATAGATGCACAAGTTGTTGGAGGATAAGATGGCTCATCTAGGGTTGGTAATGATTGTGATAACTAGGATTACAACCTTGAAAATGATGCGTTGAATGAATTTGTCAAGGTAACACATAACCCACAACCTTACTGGGAAAAGAGGTAGAACCTGCTAAAAGTTCTGGATGATTTGCTGGTTGATTTGATCCACATTCCTACAGAGGACAATAGGTGGCCATGGCATAAGTTCTACTTCCCTATGATGGTGTATGATAAGAAGCACAAAATAGGAACTAACCTTTGAAACAAGTTGTTAAGGACAGAAGGTTGGAGTGAAGAGAAAATCGGAGATTTCTGGATATACTGCCAAGAGACCAACAAACCTTAGGCCCCTTATGGAAGTGTGGTGTTGGATGAGGAGTTTGAAAGATAGTGGAATGAGGCACACATAGATTCCTACACAAGCGCTGAAAAGGATGATGACTCTAATGAGGAGTCTAAAGACCATAGCAAGAAAGGAAGGGAGAAAGAATCAAAAGTGTCATCAGCCTCTGCTCAACAAAAGAGAAAGGCAATAGAGCAACCTAGCTGGGTTGTTTCAAATGTACAGTTGAACCTATCAAGAGCTTCACAAACACTCACCTGGACCGCCGCAAGAACAAGAACGACTCAACAATAGTTGGAAACCATGGAGGTGGAGGACACCCACCTGCCAAATGGAAACACACAGAAGCAATTATTGGGGAGAGTTCATAAACACCCGCAACAAGCTAGGAGCCGCAGTCATTCAGTCAACAGGTAACATTTTCTCCTTCTCTAACTTTGCAATTTGTAGTAGCCCTTGTTGTCTCTCTGACACCCATCACTACAAGTGTCGACCCTGCCTTCTCTGTCTCTGCCATAATGGTTGTGGGAGGTTTCTCCTAGTTCTCCCTTGTGACACCATTTCTCTTAATGCCTCCGCATAACCTTACACCTTTCGTCATTGCCCAATCTGCTCTTGCCTCTCTTTCCTCAAGCATGACCACTATTGACACCCCTCCTGCTACTACTATATCTAGCACAACCCAGTTCACCCAACAATTGGAGCCTGCCATGAGCCCACAATCACCACAACAGTCGATGAGTTCTCCTACCGGTTCACAAACCTAGTTCTGGCATGTCCCTCATTTCTCCCCACAGACAGTCAATCTCCCTAAAAGGAAAGCGCCCAAAGCCACTACCCTCACATTCCCTTTTGCCCTACCTCCCGGTGCACCTTTTGTAGGTGAGCTAGTTCAGTCGCCATCCCAATTTATGGCACAGGGTGATGCTACAAAGGAAGTGTGGGCCCCGAGGATCCAAAAGCGAAAGGCGAAGGATGACAATAGTTGGTGGAGCCAAAAGTGTACACTGTTTACAATGAAGCTTAGAATGCAATCCACTTCGCGACCATGCATCTGAATGTCATCAAACCACAAGGGGAGATGCATCTTGATGATTACAACATGTTCGCCATGGGACTTGATCTGAGCTTGGCTCGACCACATGACTAGGTTGAGCTCATGGAGGAAACACAATGGGTAGTGACTACAGACTTTCTCAACTCTGGTTGCCAACTAAAAAAGAAAGAGGAAGAGTTGAAACTTGTGAAGGATAGGGTTGAGTTCCTGCAAGCAAAGGAAAAAGTGATGGAGGTAGACGTTGTGCGCTTATCAAAAAAAGTGCAAGCAACAAAGATAGAGTAGAAAAAACTCTAAGAGGAACTTGCTAAGTTCCAATTCGTTGACCCCTTCTTGGTCGATGTGTTGCGGAAGAGGAACCAAGACTATCAAAATCGCTTAACTTTGGCGGATCAAGAAATACAACAAAAGGATAAAGAGTTTGGACATCATTGTGCTCAATTCGAGCAAAAGATGCAAGAAAAGGATGCAAAATTTGGGGCCCAAAAGGCTCTATTGGAAAAGGAACTTCAGGAGATGAAGCTTTCTCTCGAAACAAAGTTAGTAAACAAGAGTCGGGCTGAGGAAAACTGGTCCAAAGAGCTAAGTAACATCGAGGAACAACTTGCATCCACAAACAAGAGAATTATGGAATTGACAGAGGATGTCACTTCAAAGGATGCGAAGATTTCCCTTCTAAGGAGTGCTCTCTAGGCCCCTGTTGCTCAATCAGACCTCATCCCAGTAGCTCAACAACTATATATTTCATACTGGGAAAAGGTCAAGGCCTTCTGCCTAACACTACAGCCAATGCTCTGACTCATGTTAGCGGCAACAAAATTGTGTAGGGAGGTTCACAGAACAATTGAGCAGTTCCCACAGTTCATCACAGAAAGGGTTCCTAAGGCAAAAAGTTTGCTAAGTAAGCTATACATGGTCTATGATGAAAACTTAGGAAAGGTAGGGATCGAGGATCAGAAGGTTACTGCTAAGCCAGTGAACAAATTCATCCACTGCCACTCAGACATCCTTCATGCTAATGCATGCACAACTACTTTAAACCAGACTATGGATAGCATGCAGGAAAATTTCTCCCAGCTAACTGAGATGGGCCTGCCATTCCCATTTCTTGAAGATGAGTCAGTCACCACAGCAAAGCAAATTGCGACAAAGATTGAAGAGAAGGAGCAGGACATAACCACTTTTCAGAGTTTCATCCAACCTCCTATTGCAACGGATATTGAAGGTGTCATTCATCTGATTGCACAACTACTCTTCTAGTTTGAGTCTGGGGTCAGTTTACCTATGGTGCTGCCTTATAAAGAAATGCTCGACCTAAGTGGAGCGCAAGAGAATCTGTGTGACATATCGAGACCATCCAAGGCCAACTGGCTGCCTCTATAGGAAACTCTTTCTAAACTCTGACTTTGTTGTCCTATGGATGTGTCTTTGGTCTACAAGCCAGAGAAAATTTTGGGTTCCTCATTCCATAGGAAAAATGCCCCTGGTAGTCACCAAAAGTTGTGAATGTAAACTTCTTCGAGCTCCCTCTGGGTGATGTTGTTTTTTGCTAAGTACCGGCCCGACCCTCATATGTTCAAACATGTTGCCTTCATCTTTTCATCGGGCTTCTTTTTGCTATACTCTGTCAGTTGCTTCCACGTGTCTGCCCAGTGCTCCTCGTAGCAAAGGATTCCTCTGCTCTTCTACCATCTCCCACTATGCTTCCATGTGTCTACACTATGGGCTATTTATAACTGCTTCCCTTCACTTTCTCGTCAATCCCCATTCGCATGCCACGTAGCTTCCACTCACATAAAATTTTGACGGACCCCACAGTCGACATCAATAGTAAACCTTGCTACTACGTGTCTTCCCAGCACAAACTTTCACCTAAGGAAAGGGAGAATGAACCATGGGCTGTGAACTACCACCACCTGTCCCTTCAACGAGAGTTTTACCAAGGAAAAGGATGAATCGAGCAATGGGATGCGACACTTGTCTGTGCGAGATTTCTTTGGACCACTACCATCATTCGTAGGGGATGCATTTAGCTGGGAAGCGACTACATGCTATGGGCCGAATATTTTTTATTACAATGGCTAAGGGAAATCATTGTTGTGGCCATCATTACCTAAGATACAAAATATTTTTTGTTACAAGCTTGCCAGATGATGGATTGTTGGCTATAAATACTGCTTCTCACTTCAAAAAATGAGTTCAGAAGATGCAAAAAAATTAAAGAAAGACACCGGGCCTTTAATATTATTTTAGATTATTATATGAAACTTTTAGACTATTTCGTTGTTCAACGTTTCTATTTTTTCTTATGTTATTTGATAAGACATTAATACTGTGCCATTATTATTTGGATCGTTCATTTGCAAGAACTTCTATGGTTTCAAATACAAATTGTTGATTTAGATCATTTCTTTGACTCCTCTTTTCAGTGAATGTATGTGATAATAATTTTATGTCATTAGATGAATTGTTCAGATCTTTATCTTTGATTTATGTGATTTTGGAACATAGCAGATTGTTGACCGGGCCCTTGAATTGAATCCCAAAGGATAGATTTACCGTGCCTTTATCTACATCTTGGCACATCGCCTTAGTTAGATTTTCATTTTATATATCTGCTTCCTTTTCCCATTCAAAACCCCAGTTATAGAAGAAGTTGACTTCTTTAAAAATATGGAGGTCACTTAGTTTAGCGCAATTGGTCTCCCCATTAACTGAGTTTCCCATAAAGGTTTCCTTGCCAATTTTTGGCATCAACAGGAATAAAAGAAACAATTGACATTGTATCCACCGTCACAACCTTTGTTGGAAACAAAGGACCCACTATGGATTGATAGTGATCTGGATGACTCTCTCCATGTTTTAATGATTGATCAAAGTATTGATCTACAAGAGCCATTCGATGATGTTATTGTTGCTAATTTCTTTCAAAACATGTATTCATTCAATAATATTCTATAACAAATTTAGCGATTCTCTCTTATATAGATGATAATTGTCCATTTGGGAATTTTCCTTTAATAGGTGATTCACAAGCTTTGCAATATTTTATTACTCTAAAATAATTGCTTCTGTATGATTATTTATATAGTCCATTCCTATTTACTAAAAATTAGTCATTAGCATCTATAGATTTACCTTCACCCACTCAATCTCGAGCAATGGAAATTTTACCTCGACGTACACTTAATATTAATCCACAATTAAACAATACACAAATTGATGATTTAATCTCAATGTTATGCATTCATAAAGCTGCATTTGCTTGAGAATATAAATATATTTATGGTATACATCTTGATACGTGTACTCATCATATCTATATAGAAGAAGGTAGTTGTCCAGTGAGGCAACCACAACAAAGATTGAATCCTATTTTACGTGAAATTGTTAAAGAGGAAATTCAAAAATTACTTAATTTTAGTTTTATTTATCCAATTTCAGATAGTCAGTGGGTGTCTCCATTGGTAGTGGTTCCTAAGAAAAATGGTAAATGGTATATTTGTGTTGATTATAGAGCCCTTAATAAAGCAACAAAGAATGATAATTTTCCATTACCCTTTATTGATCAAGTGCCTGATACTCTTGTAGGGAAAATTTTCTTTTCTTTCTTAGATAGTTTCAATGATATAGTTAAATCCAAATTTCACTCAAGGATCAAGATAATACCACCTTCATTTGTCCTTGTAGGACATTTGCATATAACATTTTACCATTTAGATTACATATTTCCCCTACAACTTTTCGAAGGCTAGTGTTAAGTATTTTTGTTGATCTTATTCATGATTTTGTTGGCATATATATTTTGGTGACTTCACTCTTTATGACAACACTTATGAGGAATTCAAGGACAATCTTGAAAAAGTCCTTCAAAGATGTGAAGACACTAGTTTATCTCTTAGTCATGAAAAATGTCACATTTTAATGATGGAAGGTATAGTATTAGGTCACTACATTCTTGCTAAAGGTATTGAAGTAGATCCTAAAAAGTTATGAATTATTCAAGATTTACCTATGCCTACTTGTCAAGAAGATGTTTGTAGTTTTTAAGACATGCAAGATACTATAGAAGGTTTATTCAAAATTTTAATAAAATTGCTTCACCCCTTTTTATTTTGTTAGGAAAAGACAATGTATTCTCATGGACAATAGAGTGTCAACAAGCCTTTGAAGAAATTAAAGCAAAACTTATTACCACACCAGTGTTGCATGGTCTGAATTGGTAATTACCATTCCACATTCATATTGATGCTTCAAATACTTTAGTGGGAGTTGTGTTAGGATAGAAAGATGGTACACTCTTTTATTCCATTTATTATATAAGAAAAAAAAATCACTGGTGCTAAGATGAATTATATAGTTACTAAAAATAATTATTAGTTGTTGTATATGCAATAAATAATTTTTTTCATTATATCACAAGGTATAAAGTGTTTGTTCATACTAATAATTTTTCAATTCAATATGAATAAGCATGTTGTTACTAGAAGAGTTATCAAATGGTTATTATTGTTACAAGAATTTGACATTACTATACTTGATAAGCCTGGTCATGAGAATTTTGTTGTAGATTTATTATCCAGGTTACAACATGATGATTAAATTATACCAGTGGATGATACTTTTCCAGATGAACATCTTTTTTCCATTTCAATAAAGAGTCCTTGGTTTGTTGATATTGCTAACTACTTAGTCACTTGCAAGTTTCCTCCTCATTTCTCTCTTCAAGATCAACAAAAACTTGTGGTACTCATTAGACAATACTCATGGATGAATGGACTTCTATTCCACACCAACATTGATAATGTCATGCATTGTTGTGTAATCAAAGATTATGTCTTTGATATACTTCGAGCATGTCATACTAAACCTTGTGGAGGGAATTTTGTAGCCCAAAGGAATGCCACCAAGATTCTTATTATTGGGTACTATTGGCCTACAATTCACAAGGATTACAAGAGGTATGTTCAATATTACAATAAATTTCAACACATGGGCCAACCTATGCGTTCTAATGAGATGCCTCTACACCCACAATTATCCATTAAACCTTTTGAAAAATGGGGTTTAGACTTTGGGTACCCATCAACCCTCCATCCAAAAACATAAAATACATCTTGGTTTGCACTGACTATGTTACCAAATGGGTTGAAGTTGTATCACTCACACATGTAAGGGATACTAAGGTAGTTGATTTTCTATATAATAAATTTTTCACAAGGTTCAGTGTACCAAAGGAAATTGTAATTGATCAAGGACCGCAATTCACATATGAGTTAATTTCTTCTTTGGTTCATGAATATGAGATTCACCATCTCAAGTCTTCTCCATACCATCCACAAGCCAATGGTCAAGTTGAGGTCACCAACAAGGAACTTGAGAACATCCTTACCAAAATAGTAGAACTTCATTAGAAGGATTGGGTAGCTCAACTTCTAAAAGTAGTATGGGCTTATTGGACAACATGGAAGACCACAATTGGTCTTACATCCTATGAGATTTTCTATGGTAAAATGGTAGTATTACCTAGTGAGTTTGAAATTAAAACTTTACTTACTACTTTGGAATTGGGTTTGAATCTTATTGATGCTCAAAAGGAAAGAATTGAGAAACTTTGTTCTTTAGATAAAATGCTTCAACATGCTCTATTTCATACATAATTAATTCAACAACAACATGCTCTCTAGAATGATCATTTCATCCATCAATGGTCATTACAACTAGGAGATTGGGCACTTTTATATGACTCCAGGTTCCAATACTTAAAGCTAAAATTTCATACCAAGTGGCTTGGAACTTATGATATTGAAGTTACCTATGACAATGGTGCAGTTAAGCTTCACAATATGGACTCCAATCGTATTACCCTTGTTGTTAATCACCATCGTTTGAAGTTATACAAGCAACATATCACAAGAAAGTTTTATCTCCAGTCTGAAAAAGGAACTCAATGTCTTAGATAGAGTTCTTGTAGCCTCTCCAAGTACCTTTTAGGTACTTCTTAAAACATAAAAACTAATAAATAATCTAAAAAAATAAAATTATATATATATATATATTGATACAAAATTGCAATAAAATCTAATAATGAAAACCTTCAGGCGTTGTTAGATGGTTACAATTTAAAACTAGTTTTTTGGTGGATTGTAACTAAATAAATTTCCCAGAGGTGAAATTCAAGTTTCTAGAATCTCTAGGCAGTACATGACTAAAAATTTGATTCCCAGTGGTCATGTATCAAGAGAAAAAAATACAATTTGCTCATTTGGTAAGTATGTGATAGGAACCTTATATTTCTTATCGCAATTCCTATAGGAAGTTTCATTTTCCCCCAAATCAACTGATGAATTCCACCTATTGCACATGTGTCACACGACGATGCCTTCTTCATCCTATGTTCTGCATGTCTTTCCTTATGTACCTTCGTCAACATGTCTTCTCAATAAATCAGCTATTAGGGACAATTTTCACCATCATTTCATTTGATGGTGACTACATGTTGGAATATCTTCCACAATTCCTATGCAGTATGTATGCAATCCTCACGTTGTCATTAGATCAATGATATCTCTCTCATTCGTTTTTCGGTCAAGTTGGCCATGTCTTCCTCTAACACTGATGAACACTTTTGTACTAGCCACCACTTCAACATCGAGTTGTCTCCCATTGATTGGTAACATGATGTTAATTTATTTATTTTCTTTATTGGTAATTATTGGCATGACCTGGGATGGTTTCAAGATCCAGTTGGTGGGGTTGTGTTGTCGTATCCATATTATATGGGAAATCTCCTACCTTACTTCATATTCATTACGGAGTATGCAAACTTCTTGTCACATCCACATTTTATGGGATACACCAAATTTAACCCCTTGTCACATCCACATTCACCAATACATTTCCTTATGGTGTTTAGCTTATCTATAATCATGACTGGAAAATCGTAACCATTTTTCCTTTCTTTTTATTTATGATAAATCGTCATAAGCCAATTTAAGCCTATAGAAACTTCCATAGGCGAGCCTGTTATAGTTTACAAACTTCCTACCACAACCATGGGAGGAACCCACACTCGTTGAGAACCAACATCCATGCAAGAATTAAAAGCCAACAAAGAAGCATACAAAATCTTCAAGCAAGATCACTGACATGTTTATTGTCGAGGGTTATGTGGGTTTAATAATAAAATTGCTAAGGAATTTGCAATGGGGTTCCATAATAACTAGGTCAATTTGAGGGGTATCTCATTCTCTATAACTGCTCAAACTATTGTCGAAGTTACCGGGATTCCACTGATAGGAGAATATTTCTTCCCCACTAGGTCTAGTAGGGTGAAATACCTCAAACCCATGAACACAATTTTTATAAAGAGGTGAATCAGTCGAGATGGTACATGGGTAAGGCAAGTGCTAGATGAGCTACTCTCCCCAAACCCTAGAATAATATTGCCAAATTTTTCATTCAGTACATTACCTGTGATGGCAGGTATGCGTTTTTATTTTCTCACCATTTTTAGCTAATGTTGTATTTGAATAATGTGCTTCGAGTAAATGTTCCTTATTATTTATTTCATTCATTGCAATGGGTCTGCACAGAAGTACAAAATGGGTGAGATAAATCTCTCACCCACCATGGTTTAATAAAAAATTATTGGTAATGCATGGGCTAAAAACAACTACACCTCATTTGGATTGGGAAAATTTTGTCTAGAACACAAACCTGGAGGAAGAAGAACTTGGTATCTCGGCCTCCAAACAACATGAAAAACATTTTGAGGCTTTCAAGAAAGAGAAACCAAAGGAGGAAGTTCTTGTAGCCAAAACCTAAGGAAGAAATCTCTAGATATAAGAATTCATAACATTATGCACACAAAATATTACAGTAGAAAGGAAAATGGAGTAGCTACCCCTCAATAAAAGAAGCTAGAGGAAACACAAGCGAGCCATTGACTTTGAGTATAAGCTACAAAACCTTGAAATGGTAGCAAGCTCAATGGTTGGTTCAAAAAAGGAAGATAATGACTCTGATATGGAAATTATGGTTACAACTCTCATGAAGGGAAGGGATCGTATGAGTAGAGAGAAAAAAAGGAAAAGAAGGCAGAAGAAAAGGAGTAGTAATTGAGAGTTACTCATGACTCCTTTGCTCATATAGAGAAATGATATACCTTGGTCAAGAGGATGTTCCTACATATGAAGATATCCTTGATCAAGAGGATATTCCTACATATGAAGATATCACTGATCAAGAGGATATTCCTACATATGAAGATATCCCTGATCAAGAGGACATTCCTATGTATGAAGATATTCCTAATTAGGAGAATATTCTTGCACATGAAGGTGTCCCTAGATTAGGGGATATTTCTATTAAATAAAACATCCATGAACTAGAAAAAAAAATATACTTTATTTGATCCAAATGAGAGTGGGAAAAATCAAATGGACACAAAGGAAACAACTAGGGACACACACAATTCACAGGGATTGGATCACCTATAAGCCACAATGAGAAAAAATTCTCTAAAGTTGCTATGGAAAATCAACATGAATGCAACACTCATGACTTGGAATGGTCATATATAAATGTTTCCCCAGAGAAAGTAGGACAATACATACTTCTCAAACAAAGGGAAGAAATTTGGGGTTTGTGAGATATGGTCAACTAGCTTAAAGCTGAAAATCAGAGGCTACAAGAATAGCTACAAGAATCTACTATAATTAGTCAACAAAAAATTCAATACATTCACATATTAAAGGAATAAATTGGTCAATTGACTCAATATAGGGAACTTCACATATGTCAAACCAAAAAATTTCTCCTTCTTAATCACAACCCAAAAAAACATACTAAACACATTTGATGACACCAAGTTTACAATGCCATCTTGTACACAATACATGTAGGATGAGGAAGTGGTAGGTACAATATAGTCTAATAACAACCCCTCTTATAACTTCTAACCTTGAAGGCATCTAATTAATCTAAAAGAAATGACCTCAAGGAGAGGATGCACATTCATGAATAAGTTTCATATTCTTAACTAGAGTTTTTACCACTAAATCTAAAGGTAACAAAGAAATTGATAACAATATATGTTCAACTCATTCTAATTGAACAACTAACATCTAAATAAAATTAATCAATATTCTAAAATTATATTAAAACAATATAGCATTAAATGAATCTAAATGCATCTAATTGTTTGATTGAATTGCATACTACTATTTAGACTTATAACTTAGGACAAACATAATCATATAATTCTAATTTGTATATATTCATCTTATATACATTTTAAAATCAATTGTTAAATTTAAAGTTTGTATTAGTTTTAATATTTGTTTTTACCAATTTATTTTCCTTACATTTATGCACAATTCAAATATGACTATTTCATTTAATCATTATTCAAAATTGATACACTTGAAAATCTCTCAAGTCTAACTTTGAGGTTTGAATTCTCGAAGGTAATTGAGGTTGAATATTAAATCTTAAAGTCAATAAGAGAATTAGAATTAAAGAGTTTATTTAATTTTCTTAAGTTGGTTTCCTAGAAGGAAAAGGTAGTCTTTTAATTTTCACCAACAATAAACCAATAATTAAGCACAAATTAACAAGAAATTTGAATTTTAAACTAAAAACTAATTCCCAAATAACTTTAAACTCTATATAATCTGATTCCTTCTTGTATTTCCATTTACATTCTTTCTTTTAAAATTAGTTCATCAATTTGCTATCATTCATTTGTTTTGTTTTCCACTTGATTGATTATTTGCAATGAAAACTTTATTGATGCATGCTCATAAATAATTATTGCAGATTGTAAAGAGGAATAATATGAAAGAAACATATTTCAATTCTCTTGGCTTAATATGATTTCATGAAATTCTTACTTAGTTCTACTCCCAAATTTGTTTGTCAAGTTGTTTTTTAGTTTTAAAGTAGATACTAGTAATGTTTTAATCATACTTTTAAAAAAAAATTATTGGGTTGATCTGATTTTTGGACATGTCATGAAAATCTTTATTTTTAAGAAACCCTTTAAATTTTATCTTCTAATTATTTGTCTATCATTCTATGTGATCAAATATATAAGACTGTTTTATGATAGATTATTATTATGAAAAAAATGTCAATGTTTTTTTAATAAATCATAATTGGTGATCTAGGTTAGTACAATTTTTGAAAATGTTTTTATAAGACTAATAATTGGAAAACCCATTAAATTATATATTTAAATATCATTTTTATTATTTTTTATGATCAAATCTTTGAAACTACTTTATAACAGTTTATTGTTTGGCATAGGTGCACCAGTGTTATAACCTCAACAATTGATTAATCAAGTGGGTTAAGTTGATTCTTTGATATCATTTTCCTAAAATTATTATTGATTATTTTTATAACATAAATACCCTAGAATATACATTAGAAATTTTATTTTACTAAAATTAAACATTGTTGAAAAATATATGTATTAAACATTACACAACAACATGTCCGATACACAAAATCTTTCATTAACATTTGGTTCTTTCTAAATTAATATTATCTTTTGAATTATAGAATCCTCCAAGTTCACAACAACTAGCATGTGTTCTTCTTATGTCATTTCAATGAGTAGATTATAACACCTTCAACCACAATTGAACTCTAAATTACAAAGCATCCCTAGGTTCTTGATAACTTTGTAAACTCCCACAAGACCAACATGTTTCTCTCTTGAAATTCATAGGTTGAAAGTCCCAAGATAATATTCCTTATTTAGCACATGTACTTAAAAGAGAAAGATAAAAAAAGAAACAACAATCTTGGCCAGTGGGCTCTCCACCCAACCATAGGATTTTAAATTCAACTCACCCCCGAGCTAGGGGTCACATAGTTGCCCCAAAAACTCACACATACAATTCACAAATTCTATAGGAAACACTAGTCACATATATTTCCAACCAAATATTCAACACATAACATTCACATAACATTCACATTACCAAACTTAGCACATTACAACAAATTCATTTATATACTTTCCTCTTTACCTTATACACATATATTGGTTATTTATGCACAAATTTAAATAAGGTGGGTAATCATACCCATGAATAACTCACATAATTCACAACCAAATATATAGGGATTCGCCATCTATTTTCACATAGATTTCACAAATATAGAAAAACATTCCAAAAATTCTTTTCCACATCAAACAAAGATCTAATAAAGGGTTTAGACCCTACCATACTTGAATTTCTATCCAAGTTGTAGAAGACTCTCTAAATCCTCTCTTTTGTCTTTCCTTCCTCTACCCTTCTTCTCCTCTTTCCTCCAACTAGCATTTTCCTCTACTAAATGAAAAACTAAAGAACTCAAGGATAATTCCAAAGGAAAATCCCCTTCTCCACTCAAGGAGAAAGAATAAATAGAAGGGAAAAATGAACTACCTCTCCTTAACCACCTAAACTACCCAACCAACTCAATTTTTTTCCACTTTTAAGATTGGGAAATAAATATAAACCCCCTTTAAAGTGTTTTATGATAACAATTAACTTCTAACCTATAGACCCCACATGTAGGCAACTTTCTAAACCATAAAATGAAACTTAAAACTTATAAAAGTGAATATAATCGCAAAAGATTAAAACTCACTCAAGAAAACATTCAAAAGAAAATTAAATAAATTTTCACATTGACATAAAATTCACATAATACCAACATCACATATTTCACAACATGGGCCAAAAAGACCTTAGTACTCCATACAAATCTAGATTCATTGTTACACTGGGAAGACATAAAAGTAGTTATGTGACCCCAACCACCATTGGCAACATTCACTTGTTCACTCAACAAGAAAAGTGTCAATATGCTATATAAATAATAATGGTCATTTGAAGCAACTATTAAATTAACACTTCGAGAACAAATATTATTCTCCAAAATTTCTTATCTAAAATGATCATCTAGGAAGGAAATCATACCTAGAAATGATTTAAATCAATAACCATCACAAGTAAACATTAACATATCAAATCTTATATCCACCATAACACCTACTTGCACACCCACATTAGGTAATCATCTAATAATAATAAAATTCGTCATCTCAACAACCCCTATCAACATAACTTAATCCATTTGATAAATATAACAACACTACCATTATCAAATAATCAACCAATAATCCATCATAAATGAACATCTCAATCAACACATACTTACATAATCAATGGAAGGAACTCATTTGGATATAATTGTAAGGCCTTCATAACATCTAGTTAACTTGGTGTTTGCAAGAAGACACACAATTTAGAGGATGGGTTCCTAACTAGATAGTTTGCCAAACCTTCACAAAAGGGCTTCATTGAATTATCAACTAGGTCTCATAAGCTTTTGACAATATTGACACTATATGTGCATCCAAGGATTCTATCTATGCACTACATTGATAAAACATAGGTTGCCACACATGTACTAAGAATGTTAAAAACTAGAAAAGGAAATAAAGTATGAAATTGCAAAATAGGGGAACTAACATAAATTTGTTGCTTATGTTGTGAGTACTTATTGCTTAATACTGTAGCTGCTAATTATTAAATCTAAACTTACAACTAACTAATACTTCTATCTTCTAACTCCTAACTTCTAACTTCTAACTTCTCCGGAGAATAACTTAATGTAATTCATGCTACAAAATATCATTCATGAAATTCACATGCATAGAATTAGAAACCTATTTTAAGTGAATTAAATAATGCAACATCTAATCTAGTAACAAAAAATAAGATGGGTTGGAAGTACCTCGAGTGGCCATTATTCTAGTTGCTACGCCCACAGAAGATATCAAATATGCACTACTTGATCAACAATTCATGACAACAAACTAAATTCCTTTATTGCATAAAAATTGAACTTACAATCTAATAAGAATCTCTAAAATATTTCCCATTCAGTACTACATATCTATTGTCACTTGATAACAAAAAAACTAACAACAATTACTATTAACAAGTAAAAACAATCATATTGTTACTACCACTAGATCTGCTCCTCAACCATAGATCCCAATATATAGGCCTAAGAGGAGTCTTATTCATTAAGGACTAAAAATAGAACATTAATGCATATGTCCACTCTCCCTCAGAGATAGGAAGAGGACAAGTATTTGAAACAAAAAACCATAAATATGAAATGGAAGAAGGAAAATCAAATTAGGACTCTGCCCTAAAAGTTAACCGCCATGATAGGAACATGTTTCTTGGAAACTATCACATCATGGGTTACTCCTATTTGAAACAAACTTCTTCTTCTAGTTGTCTTATTGGTGGTTAAAGTGCATTTTTGATGACTCATGGCTGACTATTTAATAGCCACCTTCGCTTCCCTCTGGAACTATCGTTCTCTAATTATTTTGGCTCTTCTTTGCAACTGTCCATAGTCCTTTGCTACGGGCTGGAAATCCAGTTGTTGTGGGTTACAGTATTTTGGGTTACAAGATGTTAGTTTTGCTACCAAGGCACTCATATCTTTAACAATCATAATTAAACCATAAAAACATACTAAATCCTATGAAAATTCATACATCCACACAAGCATATATCAATATATCATATTTATATTTCCACATAATTAGGTTTGTCAAAGTGCATAAAAGGTATATGAAATATGTATGAAGTCTTGGAAATGTTTGTGAAACTTAGCAAATGAAATGATAAAAGCATAACTGATGAAGGAAAAACTAGCCATTTTCTAGACCCATCATTTCCCCCCAACTAAAGTATTTTCTTGTCCTCAAGCAAATTTTAAGGCTAGAGGTTTTATTGTAGAGCTATCTCCCTGAAATCACCTACAATATCAACTCCCTTCTTCTACTTCATATAATAGCCTTTATGATCTGTGAGATTTTCTAATCTAGTGTTCTCTACTACTTCTTCCTCTCCATGTTTCTTCCCTATCCAATGTGGTATTGGAAAGAGGAGAATAGGTGGATGAAATATTATTCGAAACCATGTAGCTCCATATTTCCTTGAAATGTCTATGTACTTATGAGATCTTTGGACAATAGCTATAAAATTATAAAGGGAGTGTGGCTCCTTTTTCTTCAACTCAAGAGTTAGCTCTTCCCATATTTTCTATAAAAAATTGAAGGCTACATTAATAGCTCTTGTAGCCAATCTCTTCATCCTCACATAATCCTTTTTTTGATATTTATTATCTTCCTTTTCACACCTCTATAATCTATAAGTTATATCCATTCTTATATGACTACATTAGGATCCGTTGATTCTTTTCTAAGCTGCAAAGTAATAGATTTTTCCTTCTCATTATATTCTTGTAAAGTTTCACCCCTTTGTAGTTCATTTTTTATAAAGGAGGTCAGAGCTCTAATTTGTAGTTCTCCTACAAACATTAAGGGATTCCAAGTAGTTTCATTTGAGAAAATATAATTATGTAGGTAGAATTCACAAAGCTGATCTTGCATTTCAGGTGTGGAATCATGAAAAGTTTCTAAAAACAATAATTTCTTGTTCACTGTTATAGGAAGTTCACTGATTAATTGGCTAAACTAGAAACACAAAATATTTTCTCACAAAAATAAGGCATATACCCTAGTAGGTGGCATGCACTTTAGCAATTGTGTAGTTTTGTTTGTTATTTCCTTAATTTTCACCTTCAACCTTTTTTCTTCTCTTTCTTGTTTCTCCAATTCCCTGGTGTGATTATAAATCATTTCATTTTTCTCCCTTGTCCACTCTTTTTCTTTTTTGGAGAATTATTGTGTTCTTCTCCAAAGCTCCACACCCAAGGACACCACAATTGGCCTAGTGGGGGTTGTGATCGAAGGAATTGGGCCTCGGGGTACTAGTTCTTTATTTTTTGCTTCTATTATAGCAAGTTGTGCTAGTTCCTCTGATTTAGACCTATGCTCAAACTTATGGACTTCTCCTCCAATTCTTTAATTCTTTCATCCCTCTCACTGTCCTTTTGTTGATGTGTTTTTAATAATTCTTCCAAATTTTTTGTTCTTTCCATTGCTTCCTACAATTATTTGCTAATATTCCTTTTTTCAATAAAAATTTCTCCATATTTTTCCAAAAACTGTTCATCCCCTGTTGCACTTGTATATTCAAAACCCTTGAAACGGGGCTTTTTGAGGACCGCCTTCTCTTTTTCCCAGCCACAAAAACATCTTATGAATCTGATTTAGAAGTCGTAGTAAAGTACATTAATTGTAAAACTAGTGTATTTACATTTCCACCGGAGGCATTCTCCTCTAATTATTCATGTGTGCCTTTGTTTCATGATCAGGAGTATTCCCTTCTGAATTTTTATTTGTCTCTACCATCACAACATCTTCTTCTTGTTTTTCCTATGTTTATTCTAATACAACATATTCTTCTTTCTTTTTAACTGATCCTTTCATAAACCCTTTCTTCTTTAGGCGATGTGATCACCTCTTAGGTTATGTGGGTTTCTTCTGCCCCTTTGTAGGCGCGGAAGTAGAAGCTCCACCTTTTCTTTTATTTCCCTTTTGTGGCCTCTTTGAAATAGGGGTTTCTTGTTTGCTCTCTATTGTGGGTTGCTTGATAGAGGTTGCAGGATGATTTTCCTACAAACTCTACTCCTCTAGTTGTCCCATGTTGTGGGTAGTTTTTGCCGCAGGGGAGCCATAGGGCATTTCCTCCTCTAGATCAACAACAAGTTCTTCTATTATTTGTTCTTGACCCCTGCTATCCTCATTAGGAACTTCAAGGATACTATTGATATCGTTACAATTAAGGAAAATTTCCCAAGATATATTTGGAAATTGAGCCCTAAGACTCCTCTTTATCAATAATGTAACCAAACAAAAATGAGACAATGTTGTATTGTTTCTTTTCCTCTTATATTCAGACGACATTCTCTTTAACAAATTATATAAGAAATTAGGAACATTTACAAGCTTATTATGGTGGAGATGACTTAACAATTTGAAATGAATCATATATAATAATGATTATCACCCATCACAGGTCAAATACTTAACTATATAAGAAGAAATTGAAGCCCAAAGCTAGGGTAAAGATAATCATTTAGTACCTTGGGAAGAAGAATCCAAGTTTTCTCCTGGTTGGGAGATTTTTTTCCTTGCTAAAATGACATCTTTCCTAGCTAGAAATTCCTCTCCTATCCTTGGCAATCCAGATACTTCAGCTACAACATATTTTGAGGCATCTATCCTTAGACCCCTAACAACTACTTCATCATTATGTAATGTGGTTGCAAACTGTTGGGTCATAACCTCATTAAATTTTGTGTGCCTCATAAAATATTGTAACTAGCCCTGGCTCACTGGAAAATGAGTAAACATAGCCTATCATCTAGTAGTTGGTTATGTGATGCTAGTTCTCTGTATATTATATCACCTCCCATTATAATGCTCTATGATTTTTAAGTCACTTCACAATTACTTCACAATTTTTTCTCTGTTTTGTGCTTGTTCTATCACCTTAATTACATACTGCTTATGCTCTGTTGTATGCTATAACACCCAAATACACCTCTGAATTCCTTTGCTAAACTCTATGTATCTTGGTGATGGTGGAAAATAAAATGGTAGAAAAAAGTTTGAAATGGCAAAAAAACTAATAAATAATATTCTTTGAATACCCTCCCTCGACTAATCCTGCTAAGTGTCCACACTTAGTTCATATGAATAGGGTAGAGATATAAATGAAAAGTAGTGGAAATTTAAAATATGTCACTTAACATGCTTGAATGAATCAATAAAAATACATAAAATTAGTAAGCATAAATGATAATTATGATTGTGAAAGCGGAGTGTACTTGGAGGTATTATGAGAATTGATTTACAACTCATGTGTAGAAGCTGAATTGTGCCATGCAAGTAAAATTTGAAAATACTTGTCATGATGGAAATGAGCTACGTGCAATTATGATATGAAATGATCATGTGACACGTGGTAATTAGGCTGGAGTGATGGATGAAAAGAAAAGGCTTCACAAAGTACACTTTGGATGAAGTGATAGTTATTGTGGGGTATGGTAGAGATGAAAATGTGATGTGATGGAATGAAATGGACAAGTATATGAATACATATGCAAAAAGGGATGATGCAAATGCAATATGAATGGATATCTGTTATGATGGATATGTGAATGCTATGGGTGCATGTTACAACACGTCCCTTTGTGTTTCGCGTTGTTGCATGTCCTTTCTGCATTGACTCACTGATTAAAGAAATGAAGATTGTTGATTGTCACTAGTGTTGTGTGTGCACGTGAAATATGTAAAGAAATTATACATGTGGAACATTAGTGGGTGAGCTATGTAGCTCGTCTACTAATACATTTGTAGAACTGGTTGTTTGTGTTGTTGAATTTTCCATGTCAGGTTCAAACTATTGTTGTAATGTAAGAAGGAAGTCATCCTTCTACAATGGTTTCTTATAGAGCTTTGATTTGTGACCATTGACTAGCAATACGAAGCTTACTTCATCAATTGTATGTAGCTGCATTGTTCCATTTGGAAAGAATATCCTTATTCCATATGGCCCAAGCCATCTGGTTTGCAATTTCTCTTTATAATCATTGTATTTGGATTCATAAAACAAAGCCCAATCACCTACACTGAATTCTTTTATCTTAATAAACTGATCATTCCATTGGATCCTTTGATTTTGGATGACTTTAGTATGGTGGATGGCTTCCATTCTTATTTCATCCAATGCATTCAAGATGTGCAATCTCTTCAGTAGTGTTGTTGACAAATCCATGTCCAATTGAACTGTTGTCCTCAATGTCTTATACTTAAACTATATAGGAAGTATTTCCTTTTTACCATACATTAGTTCATATGGTGTAAAGCCTGTTGTGGTATTCCAAGTTGTTCTATAAGCCCAAAATGCCTCAAATAACTCGATTTCCCAATCTCTCCTATGAAGTTGAACTATCTTTGTGATGATGTTTTCAATTTCTCTATTAGTGATTTCCACTTGTCCATTGGCTTGAGGGTGATAAGGTCTGGACTTTCTGTGTCTGATCTCATATTCTTGAACTGATTTTGTGATAAAATATAATGTAAATTGAGGTCCTTGGTATGTGAAAATTTCTCTTGGAACTCCATATCTTGTGAATATGTCTTCATAAAGAAACTTTGCCACATTTCCATCTCATGCAAACTGTAAAGCCTTAATCTCTTCCCATTTGGTAAGGTAATCTATACAAACTAGTATGTATTCTTTGTTATTTGATGTTGGTGAGATGGGGCCAATAAAGTCTAATCCCCATTTGTCAAATGGTGCTACTGCTAGTTGTGGCTGCAATAACATTTCATATGATTTTGTTGGCCTTCCAATTCTTTGACATCTATTATAGCTCCTGGTATATTTAACTACATCCTCATGAAGATTTGGAAAATAATAGCCATTAGTCAAAATTTTAAGAGTTGTCCTCTTTGCTACAAAGTGTCCCCCACAGGATTCATCATGGCATGCTTTAAGGATATCATATACCTCATCTTCGCAAATGCATCTTCTCATTATGTTGTCTAGGCCTATGTAGAATAAATATCCAACCATCCACAAGTAGGGACAACTCTCATGAACTAATTGCCTCTTTTCCTTTGGTGAAAAATGGGGTGGTGTTTTCCTACTTCAAGATAGTTGGCAATATTTGCATACCAAGGTGTATGTAGAGATAGAGAAAACAAATGCTCATTTGGGAATGAGTCATCAACAACATCTTCTTTGGATTTTGTTGGTAGTCTAGATAGAAAATATACCACTGCATTGGTTTTACTTGGCTTATCAAGAATTTTAATGTCAAATTCTTGAAGTAACAATAACCACCTGACAACCCTACCACCAACCACTAGTTTGCTCATGAGATACCTTATTGTTGTATGATTAGGGTGTATAAACACTAAATACCCTATAATGTAATGTATGAATTTATTTATTGCATGAACCACTACTAGTATCTCCTTTTCAGTCACTGTATAATTGAGTTATGCCTCTTGAATATTTTTTCTTATATAGTATATGGCATACTCCTTGTTTCCTTCTTTTTGTCCCAACATTGCTCCTACTACAAAATCAAAAGCATCTATGTGAATAAAAAAAGGAAGGTTCCAATTTTTTCCTTTAAAGACAAGTGTCTTAGTTAGTGTTGTCTTGAGAGCTTCAAATGCAGTTTGACAAGTAGTTGTCCATTCAAACTCTACATCTTTAGATAATACGACAAATAGTAGAGCTGCAATTTTGCTAAAATCTTCTATAATATCCAGCATGGCCAAGGAAACTCCTAAAATCCTTTTGTCTTTGAGGCACAGGGAGTGTTGGTACCACTTTAATTTTGTTGGGGTCTACTTGAATTCCTTCATTAGACACAACATTTCCCAAAACAATTCCCTTAATCATCATCATGAAGCATTTCTCATGACTCAGGGACAAGTTATTTTCTTGACATCTATTTAGTATCTTTTCCAAATTTACAAGTGCTTCATCATAGGTATTCTCATAAGTTGTGAAATCATCCATGTCCTCCATGTAATCATGTGCAAAGTCTAAGAATATGCTCAATACTGCCCTCTGGAAGGTGGTTGGTGCATTACATAGCCCAAATGGTAAAACAAAATAAGCATATGTATTCAAAAGGCATGTGAAAGTTGTCTTGTCCTGATCTTCTGGGGCTATTTTAATTTGATTGTAGCCACTAAATCTATTCAATAAGGAAAAGTACTTCTTGTCTGCTACTGACTCAAGTACTTGGTCAATGAATGGAAGTATAAAGTGATATTTCCTAGTTGCAACATTTAAGTCATGGTAGTCTACACACACTCTCCATTTTCCTCCTTTCTTAGGTACAATCACTAGTGGAGACACCCACTAATTGTCAAAGATAGGATAGATAAAATCCTACATTCGACATTTTTTATAATTCTAATTTGACTATATCTTGGAATGCAGGGTTCGTTCTCCTTTGGGGTTGTCTAACCAGTTTGAAACCATTATTGATGTAAATCCTATGCATGCAAAATTTTGGGTCTATCGCCTTCATATCATGGCAATCCCATGCAAAGGCTATTTTGTGTGCCTTCAACACAACCAACAATGAGATTTGTTGTGCAATAGTAATTTTACTATTTACATTTAATGATTTGTTTGACATAATCTCTAAAGTCAAGGATGATGCTTGAATGAATGAAATGTCAAGTCCTGCTATGTTTGGAATGCAATGATGTGGTAACAAAGTATGATTTTTTTTAGGAAATTGACTAAAATGAATTGACAGGGATTATATTCTATAGAGGATCTTGCAAACGTGTTAGGTAGTCATGTCGTTGCGTGTCCCTACCATAGTTTTTCTGCATGATGTTTACAATCAATTCATCTTCATCTTCGTTTTCTAATAAGGGATTACGTTCAATAGTCATTAGAGTTTATAAGGATTATTGATCTTCCTCATCTAGGGCTGGCCAAATAGTTTGTTCTAGGTTTGTATGGGGCTAGGCTAGTGGATAAAGGACCAATTTCTTGGTTGTATTTCCATTGGAAATAATCATGTTTCTAGACCTACAACCTATGAAGTCATTTGTTGTTTCCAACCAAGGTCTCCCTAAGATGAGGGGATATTCTACAAGATTAGATTTAGGTTGCAAGACCATAAAGTTTGCAGGGTACTCCCATGAATCTAGTGTTATGGCCAAGTCTTCAATTATTCCCTCAGGTTTAACTATGGACCTATCTACCAACTATAACATAGTAGGTGTAGGTATGAGCTCCATTAAGTGTAATAATTTAATGGTTTCTTTGATCATTACATTAATGGCTGCACCTAAGTCAATTAAGGTATTCTTTATGAGAGTGCCATTTATTTTGACATCCACTATAGGGCTCCCATGATCTATATACTTGGGGATAGTTATGGTTCCTAACATAATGTCTACAAGTTGCCCTAAGACATGTATAGTCTGAGGGTCCTTTCGCTTCCTACCTGGCCTTTTGAGGCATAACTCTCTCACTATTTTAGTATAAATATGAACTTCCTTAATAGCCTGGATGAGGGGTATTTTGATGCAAACATCCTTTAATTGTCCCAAAAGATCAGTTTCAACTTGTGATTAATGTTTTTGGACTATTAATATCTCAATGAATGGAGGCTTTAGACTTTTGATTTTTGGATTGACCTAATTTGAGTCAGGTTCTTTATATTGTTGGTCCATGGGCTCAACTAGAATTTCCTCATAAATTAATCTAGTGATATGAGGAGATGAAGGTCTAGCTAACATCTTCCCTGATCTGGGGTGTACATCACTCACCTCAACCCCATAGGCATGGTATTGTATGGTATAAGTATCATAAGCCTATTAGACAAGCTTATTATTTGGGTTAGGTGCAGGTTGTGTTGGTAATTGAGGTGCTCTTAGTAGATTTGGTGCAGTTGTTGAAGGGTTTAGCATTATAGCTTACCGTGGTTGCTAATAGTTAGGATTTTGATTTTTCCAGAACTGACCTCTTTGCCATTGAAGTTGACATTGATTTAGTTGTGGTGACCATTGAGAATTATAATTAGGTCCTTGATAATTTTGAGGTGGCCACATGTTTTGCTATTGTTTATTCCAATTGGATTGAGGCATTGACCATTATTGGTTTTGCATATTGGTACAAGATTAAGGGTTTCAACTAGGAAACTTTGCATTATTACTAGGAATGACGTGGTATAACTCAAAGGATCATGGGGCATCCATTGTCTTGGCTGCCATGGTTTGCGTTGAGATATGTAGAACATTTGACCATCTTCACCTTCTAATGCATGAAATTATGATGTCCCTTGCTTGTATTTAAAGATACATGCCACCTTTTTGCACTTGCAATTAGTCTTTCTCTATCTACAATATGGGAAATATTTTGTAAGGGTTGCTTTTGCTTCTTATTGCTTTTTCTTGATGTGAAGAGTATCTAATTGTGTAGCCAAGTTACTTATGATATCTTCCTTCATGTTTGAGAGTAGATTGCTTAGCTCTATCTTGGAGACTCCAGTGGTTGATTTGTTCATGGAAGATGTCTTATCTCCTCTAACCCTCTTGGTGAAAGACCTTGAATAGTTCCTACATACTTTGTAGATTTCCTCAAATGGTGCCTATGAGATGTCTCCTACCCCAATGAGTTTAAGTGCATCCATTCAATCCTCATTAACTCCTCTCAAGAATATCAACTTAGGGATTCATCGAAGAATCTAGTTTGGTGGATTTTTAAGGAAAAATTGAAACTTTTCTACATAGTCAAGTCCAAGGATTCATCTTCCTTTTGTGACATCCTAAATATATCATCCCTCTTTCTATCAATTCCTCTACAGTAATCCTAGTATTTTTCCAAGAATTTTTCCTTCATTGTGTTTCAATTAGGAACAACATCTCCACCCAACCCCATGAACCATCTTAAAGCAACATCGTTCGGTGTTTCTAGAAACAATTTGAGCCTGTGTGCATCTGTGGTATAATCATAACTTTTACATAGTATGTCAAACTCAAAAAGGAAGGTGCATAGATCCTCAATGACCAACCCATATAAGACAAGTAGTGCTAAAGGAGGTATGTTCTTCAAAGCAGTTGCTCTCTCCTGGTTGCAATGAGGAACTCAAAGGTTCCATGCTCTAGTGGATCCTCGACTGGTGCATCACCCATGATGTTGATGTGTGTATGAGAAGTCTCCTCTATTTATGGTGTAGATACTAGTGTTAGGGATGATTCTTCTTTAGGAATACCCTCATTCTATTCACTGTATTCACCAATATCCTACAATGCTTTGTGTGTTGAAGGGAGAAATCTTCCTTGAGTGTCTCATTTCCTCTACATACAATGATTATGACTCTTTGGATTAGTGGGTCCTACACATTATTAGTAAAGCATGTTTGTGTTGATGGATAAAACCTTATTTACCCTAATGCTGAAAGTAAAAGCACTAAACTATGAAATCTTGAAAAATACATAGGAGAATCCTAAATGTGGCACCATCCTCGATAATGACACCAAAAATGTAAGGTCTTCCTAATGACTATTTAACAAGGTGTTTGCAAGAAGATACACAATTGAAAGGATGGTTTCCTAATTAAATAGTTCATCAAACCTTCAAAAAAGGACTTCATTGAATTATCAACCAAGGCTTGTAAGCTTTTGACAATGTTGGCACTATAAGTGCATACAAGGATTCTAGCTACTCCCTATATTGATGAAATATATAGGTGGTCACATATGTACTGAGAATGGTAAAAACTAGAAAAGGAAATAAAGCATGAAATTGAAAAACATGGGAACTAACATAAATTTGTTGCTTATGTTGCAAGTACTTACTACTTAATACTATAACTGCTAACTATTAAATATGAACTTGCAACTAACTAATACTTCTATCTTCTAAATCCTAACTAACTTCTAAATTTTCTAGAGAATAACTCAATGTAATTCATGCTACAAAATATCATTCATGAAATTCACATGCATAAATTTGGAAACCTATCTTAAGTGAATTAAATAATGAAACATCTAATCTAGTAACAAAAAATAAGATGGGTTGAGAGTACCTCGAGTGGCCCTTGCTTGGGTTGTTGTGCCCACAAAAGATATCAAATATGCACTACTTGATCAAAAATTCATGACAATGAACAAAATTCCTTTATTGCATAAAAATTGAACTTCTTACAATCTGACAAGAATCTCTAAAAGATTTCCCATTCAGTAGTACATATCTATTGTAACTTGATAACAAAAAAACTAACAACAATTAATATTAACTAGTAAAAACAATCATATTGTACCTACCACTAGATCTTCTCCTCAACCACAAATCCCAATATATAGGTTTGGGAGGAGTCTTTTTCATTAAAGACTAAAAATAGAACATTAATGCATACGTCCACTCTCCCTCAAAGATAAGAAGAGGACATGTCTTTGAAACATAAAACCATAAATATAAAATAGAAGAAGGAAAATCAAACTAGGACTCTACCCCTAATAGTTAATGGCTATGATAGGAACATGTTTCCTAGAAACTGTCACATCATGGGTTACTCTTATTTGAAATAAAATTCTTCTTCCATTTGTCTTATTGGTAGATAAAAGTGCATTTGTGATGACTCATGGTTGAATATTTAATAACCACCTTTGCTTCCCTTTGGAACTATTGTTTTCCAACTATTATGGCTCTTCCATGCAACCATCCACAGTCCTTTGTTGTGGGCTATAAATTCAGTTGTTGCGGGTTATAGTCTTTTGGGTTGCAAGATGTTGGTTGTTCTAGCAAGGCACTCACATCTTTGATAATCATAATTAAACCATAAAAACATACTAAATCCTATGAACATTCATACATCCACACAAGTATATACCAATATATCATATTTATATTTCCACATAATTAGGTCTTTTAAAGTGCATAAAAGGCATACAAAAGATGTATGAAGTCTTGGATTTTTTTTGTGAAACTTAGAAAATGAAATGATAAAAGCATAATCGATGAAGGAAATACTAGCCATTTTCTAGACTCATCAATCATAGAGAATTCACAACAACCATTGGTTAGATAAAATTAGTCAATTAACCACATCTAATAAAATCCAAGCATATGAACATCATTGATATATAGGAACAACTATCACTCATAAAACTCATGTATAATTTCCAAACATATAAGGACATGAAACATTGGACAAGAAACATCAAATACACATAGAATCAACATGATCACAAAAAGGTGGGTCTCACACTCTCTCATAGGATTGGACTTCCTCCTGAAAGTCCTCAAAGGTGAGGGTATGCATGCTTAGTTGATAATAATCCTCTAATTTATCCCATATTTTTAACAACACTACTTCATTAAAATAAACCTTCAAGTCAAACAAAGTCTAGACCTTACACTTCCCTCCCCTTAGATTCAACTTCCTCCTGGGAGTCACTAAGGTTTAGAGTAGTTTTACTCATAGCCATACACACTAATTTATTTATGATGAATTTCAAGTATGTTGACAATAAATGCTATTTTACAAAGTATCCTAAATGTTAGAGTAAGCTCTATAATTAACTATCAACGCAAACCAAGAGATTATTTATCCACTTGACACTTATATTAATACAATTAAAACAATGTTACACATATATACATCAGATCCACATCACTTCGTATTTTATTTCTATGATTATTGAAGACTACACTACATATATACGATAGATTCACTTCAATCATTATTTATTACACAATTATATTAAAATTCCACAACAACGGGCTTATCATGTTCTCAAATTAATTCACATCTCAAGAAAACAGTCAATTCCTTTTACTACATCAATTTTTATCATTAATTCACAAATATTCTATATCACAAAAATTGTTTTACAACACACATACTATCAACACAACACTAACATACCACAAGGTTCGTGGAATGGGATTTATGAGGATGAACGATGCCAAATGCCA
This sequence comes from Sequoia sempervirens, assembly GCA_007258455.2. NCBI lineage: Eukaryota > Viridiplantae > Streptophyta > Pinopsida > Cupressales > Cupressaceae > Sequoia > Sequoia sempervirens. The sequence continues at coordinate 31,147 of VDFB02263188.1, read as the reverse complement.
CTGAATAGTTATATGCCTTATCAATGTGATTTGAAATACAATGTAGCTATAAATTTATTATTCCATCATTGAGTAACCATAGAATCATGATAGTATTAGGAAAGATGATCTCAAGGTGCCCCTTTTGAGGACCCCTCCATACATTTTCTAGTACCTTCCCCTTGTTTGTGTAAGGGGGTTAGCCTCCAAAAAGGAAGGTACACAAATAATCACACATAAGAACTAGGGGGAAATGGATTACAACTGTCCCATACCAGTCCCATTTGCAATCCCACCCTCACAACATAAATTCCCCAACATATCTGCACCCTCATACGACTTACCAGGGATCCCTCCTAGATATGGTAGTTTACAAATTTCACATTACACCACATATGCCATTAGTACAAAATCATTAAAAAGGCCTCAAAACTAAGAAAGTAAAAACAAGATTATGAAACTATAATAAACAACTCATAAAAGAGAAGTAAAGAATAATCAAAGTAACAAAAATGAAACATCTTAACTATAATTGAAACCATTTAAATCAAATTATGTCCTTGACGCAAAAAGGACCATTGTAAGATTTAAAACAAGTTTAATTAGTTCAAAAGAACAACACTACTGACATCAATTTTGAAACAAAAGTATCATCAATCAAGATGTAAATCAACAATAAGACACATTTCACAAATTTACACATTACATCCACTATGTGACTTCTCAAAAGCCACTCAAGGGGTGGAGGGGAATGGTGGTCTCAAACCACATATATATAGCTGACAAAAGCATAGTGGTCTCAAACCACTTAAGAAGATAATATCATGGTGGTCTCAAACCATAAAATATCCACATAATAACCAAGCATATTCCCACACAACCCGGGACATGCCAATCAATCTATCCATAAATCATATATATTTTAACTATCTTGCATAGATATTATCTGTAATTTTTTCAAATGATAAATTGGATCACTCTCAATGAGAACATTTTTCACCATCACACTACTCCATCACAAACACTACTAAGTCTGTCACTTAGATAGTATTACGAACAATATCACTGTGATGTTATAGAATCATGAACCTTGAATTTTATGCTTTATAATATTTGTAGGTGATAAAATTTAAAAAAATCCATTATATTCTCTCTTTTCCCATACTACTTATGTCTCATATTTGTTGAACATTTAACCCTTATGTATAATAAAACTATAATTATATCCCATATCCATGAACTGGATCCAATACCCATGCCTCTAAATATCCAATATTTGTAGCCTAGGTAGAAACTTATCTAATATTTTGGCACACAAGGTCCATCCTCAACCCATATGATAACAAAGATCAAAGGAAAAAGTCTTGCACTATGGACCAACCATTGTGGTCCTAAAAGCAAAGGAGCAGATCCAACTCAACATTCAAAGAGAACTCATAATATTTTTACATCAGTTCTTTTTCTAGCTCAGGGACAACATCAAGGAAAAATCATAGTGTTCCCATGAATGAACCTTTCCCTCAACCCCAGGTACACTAGCAGACGCTTCTCCAATTGGTGTGGTCAACACTAGGGAATTTCCACTACATAATCAAACATGCTCAACAACTTTACATTTAAATTTACATCAAACATAATTAATACAAGGGTATACATAGGTAGATCATCCCATATTTCCACCACACCCTCATCCCTAGTTGGATACCTTGTATCTCAAAATTGAGTCACAAACACAACATTCATTGGTTTTCCATAATACATATTATCATGGATTCCTTAGTTTTGTTCAATACTTATTAAAAAGACAAAAAAAACTTAATTTATGAGCAATATTTGTTTAAAAAATTACTATACATGATACTCTTATAGTTCCATTTAAACATCATTACTATTAATGGCAAGGAAAACACAAAAAGGAAGCTATTGATATCCAAGACAAGGTTGCTAAATTACATTAATCACACCAAATGATATGTTATTATAAGCAAAAGTTCCCCATGGAGTGATGAAAGTTGTCTTATGTCGATCCTTATTCATTACACTTTTTTTATTATATCTTAAGAAACCATCTATCATAGACATCATCTCTAACTTTACAATGGTCTGTAACACATGATCCATCATTAGAAATGGATAGTTATCCCTTAGGGAGGATTGATTTAGATTCCTAAAATTGAAACAAATTTTGATCTCACTGTTTATCTTTCAAATAGGGACTATGTTTGCTACCCAAGTTGAATGATGTATAGGATAAATGATTATTTCTTCTAATATCTTATCTACCTCTGAAAATTGCATCAACTATCTTGGGATTGTGTGCTTGTTGTTTTTACCTGAAAGGATATTTTCCTTGCTTGAGAGGAATATGGTGTTGAAGTTTCCCATCCATACATTTTTTAAAATTGTCATAGCTCAACAATTAAAATTTCTTTATATTTGATCAATAGGGATATTAATTTATCCTTCTCTTCAGGTGTACAACACTTCCCAATGCATACCATTTTTGGGTCATCAAGATCCCAAATGTTAACTATCTCGTATTCTCCTAAACTATTGATAGTATCATTAACCCTTTTCTTAATAACCCCATCATCTTTATCAAATAAGTCTTCAAGAGAGACTAGACCTTTAGGGATTTTATTACCCTTCAATTGGATAACTCCATATTCTAAACTTTGTGTATCATCAGGACAAAATTCCTTACAAACAACCACACTCCCTTCAAAATAAGAATTTTTAAACATTTTTGCATTTTATAGGAAGGCTTTAATTTGTTTGTCATTCTCGAAGACTTTCCAATAATTTACATTATTTGGTACACTAGGTCAATATATCATCTCTACTCTATATGTATTCTCTTTAAAATCAAGGAAGGACAACAACAAGGATGTAAAAATCACCTATGAATCAACTCTAGAATTTTGTTCCCTAGGCACTTCCTCAATAGAGAAAGCATGAAAATATTCTATGCTATCCTAGACTTTGTTTCTATAATGTCTTAACCTTTCATTTTTAACAATGAAAACTTTACATACTTGTTTCACAATTATCTCAGCATCTCCAAGAGCCCTCGGTTTCTTGATTCATTTCTCTTTAGTAGTGGCTAATCCCAACGACAAAGCTCCATACTTTGTTGTATTGTTGGTATTCTTGAATTCCAATTTATATGACTGTATTGCTGTAAATTGTCACCTTTAACAATTTCACACTATTTTTTTCTCCCCCTAAATTATTGAGCCTAATTGAGTCCCTAATTTTCTAAATTACGCATTCTATAGCCCATTTGTACCACTTTCCAAGAAATTGCAAGCATTGAACAAATGCAAGTAATTAATATTTTTCCCCCAATTCATTGTTTCTTGGAAAATAGGGCCAAGACCCACATGCCCATGGGTGTATGGGTCCTCATATTTTTTTGGGAACCAATTTTTTTTTTGTCAAAGTGGCCATTTTAACACTCAAAATTCAAATTTCAAATGTTGACTATTGGGATTTAATTCTTGGGAAATTAGAGAAATCCCTATAAATACCTAGTCATTGCATCATTTGAAATCTAACAACATAATTTTGGGGAGCAATTATTATGATCAAGGGCACTATCAAGCAAGTCAAGAGCAATATTTCAGAGTTGTATTGTAGCAATTCAAGATCCTAACATCATGTCAAATCCTATGTGAGTTTATATGTGTTCATGCTATCATTGTTTTGTGAAGGCTAACACTTTTGTAGGTCTCCAAGCATTCAAGCAAATCAAGTAAGCAAGATCAAGACCTTGAGGTGATGTGCATGACTATAGTCCTTCAAGGAAGCCATTAAAGGGTGGTGAGTTGCAACACTTTGTGATTTCATCATTCCTTCCTTTCCATTATCATTTTATCATTGACATTGCCATTGTAGAAGTGGAAACACTTACACGGGGTTTGACTGAGGCAAGCCCCAAAATGGCCCAACATTTTCCCTCTTTGAATGTGTAGGTTTTAGGTTTGAAGAGGATTAAAGAGATATTGAAGATAAATTGTTTATTCTCGCATTCAAATCCCTACATCTTGTCAAGACATTAAAACTCACCTACAAAAATATTCGACCATGTTTTGAAAACTCTAAAACCAAAAATCAGAAGCTCAGATCCGTCATCAAAAGACCCTGAAAGTAGAGTAGGACACCTTATCAAAGACCCATATGCCCCTAGGAATCCTAGTCCTCATATGAATACCAAAACCAATTTCTTAGGACATGTACATAGTCTCCCGCACTTTCCAGATCCGCCTGTAATTTACTGTTTTAGTTTATTATTTATTGGAATCTTGAATTTTTCATATTAGGTCATATAGTATAATTATGTTAATCATAGTAAATCATTCCAATCCATTTCCAAGGCCCTAAGGATGTAGATCTAGGTCTGATTGACTCACCTTCATGGTTAAAAGTCAATCTATTTGCCTTGTTGACTTGCATCGTAATGAAACCTTAGGAAAAGGTGGAATTGACTTTATCTTTTGCACATTAAACATAAAGATCACCCATCCTCCTTTTTTCATACATTTCATTTTGGTTAACTCGACATTTTGACATTATAAAATTTTTAAAATTGGAAGTCTTTCAAACCCTAGATCTAGGTTTTGCATTGAATTGCTTTGCATTTCTCATTTAGGGTTTCATTTTTGCATCATAAAAAAATTTAAATTAAAAATTTAAATATCATATGGAATCATAGGTTGCATTAGGATTAGTTTCAGTCACTTAGATCAAATCTACATTAAAATTTGTATTCATATTTGTCATTTGCATTGTCATACATTTGCATTTGAATTACATTGAGCAATTCTAGAAAAATAGTCACTGTCAAACTAGTTTGCAAATAGAAACAATATTCTTAAACATAAATTTAAACACTCAATTTTCAATTTTCAAAACCCCTATCAAGGAATCAAATGCCCCTATGTGCCTTTATCCTTATATAGTTGAATCAACAAAAAAATTCACAATTTTTTTTCTTTGTCTGCTTAGTCTATTGGTGTTTGCAAATCTCTATTTTGGAATTCATAATTGCATATTTTTAGGAATCTTGCATAATAGTTCATAATGGTGAAAGAAAATTGCATTGTTTCTTAATTCCATCAAAATCATCATTCTCGAATTTAAGCATCTTAAAATCAATATGACTGTGCATTTAAAATAAAAAAATTGCATTCAAATTTGGCATTTCTTGTTCACATATTGTTACATACTTGTATTGGCATAAAGTAAACAAATTCTTGAAAAATATTTATTATGGATCATGGAAAATTCCATTCAAATTTTAAGCATCTTAAAATCAATCAATTTGTGCATTTCAAATCAAAAAATTGCATTCAAATTTGTCATTTCTTGTTCACATACTGTTACATACTTGCATTTTCATAAAGTAAAAAAATTCTTGTTCACTCTTCTCTCTTTCTACATTGCATCCTGATGGTGGATCATGGAGTATGATCTGAAATGTTGATGTAAAAATTGGCACAAAGTTTTAATCTAGAAATTTGTTCATAATATTATCATGGACTGTGGAAACTTCAAATATTTATTATTCAAACTATTTGCAACCAGATTTGGAAACCTTAAACACAATCACATCTAGTCAAAGTTTGAATTTTTGAAAAATATGCTTAGGACTCAAACACCCTTGGACGTCTCTGTCCTCTTGCACTATTGACTGAATCAACTTTTACAAAGACCTGTATTGTGATATTCTTTGTTTGCTTTTGTTCTTTGATTCTTGTTTCTAGCTATTTTACTATGTGTTAGTTTACTGTTCACCTTGGGTACACTTAGTGTTTTGAAAGTCTCATGAGCTTCATGACCTAGTATCTTATTGTCAATAGTTCAGTGAGACGTAGTTCTAGAATTATGGCATCCCGTGTTATTGTTACATTTATTATGGAACTTAAGTCTTCTGACTCTTTCATGCAAAGTATTTTCAAAACTCAACCCATTTTTGACTCTATCCCTAATCTACCATACCAATGACAACCATACAATCATCCATTTTTACAGATGTTGAGACTATAGTTGCCCATGTTCCCAAAGACAAATTGAAAAAATTTGGACAAGGACTTAGAAAAGCTTTGGGACTTTGTGAGTACTAAATACTTCTTTGGTACAACAACTCCTATAATAGATAACATGAGGAAATTGATTAATGATGATAAAGGATTAGAGGTTTTGTGTAGCCTATCCCATATAGTTGATAATAATGTACCTACAATGGCTAGTTGCACTCAAGCTTTGAGAAACATTCAAAGTCAAGGAGGAAGTCAAGTCTCCCTCCCTACAACTATAACCTCTATCCCTACATAGACAAATCCAAGTGTTGCTTCAACAATAAAATAAAGCATTGGTATAACTCCAACAATAGGCCTTTCTACTAGAAATCCTTATGGTTTTGGATCTTCCCATGTCACACCTCAAGTTTCATCCCCTCTCATAAATTTGCAACATAGTATCCCACCAAGCACATACACACTTCCACCATATTCACCACATTCCCAAAATATGTCAACCAATGATTCCATCATTAACCAAATTTTACAAAATGTAACCTCACTTCAACAACAAATCACAACTTTGAACCAAAACAAAAACAAACAACCATTACAATATGTCAAAAAGAGCTCATTGTCACTTGAAATATTAAAAGCACAAATGCCACAAAACATAGAGATGCCCTAGTTTGATAAGTACAATGGTAAGGGAGTCCCTAGTAATCATATATCGACATATACAACCTTGTGTAGTGACTTCATTTTTGAGGATAAATTCCTGGATAAACTCTTTCCTAGGTCATTAAAGGACATGGCTTTGGAATGGTTTTGTTCATTGCCGAATAATCAACCCACTCATTCAATGAGCTTGTTGATGCATTCCTCAATCATTTCCAAGTAAACATTGGTACTAAGATTAACATAACTAATTTAATGTGATACAAACAAAAGAAAAATGAAAAGGTCATAGATTAATTATGATTATATCAGTTGCTTTATTCACAAATCAATCTTACTCTTTCTAATGCGGATGTCCAAAGAGTGTTCATTGAAAACTTGCAACCTGACATAAGGGATAGAATCTTATTAATGAAATTTCCATCCTTCATACATATATGTACAACTCTTCATGATTATAAAAATTTGGTTAGTCAATATGAAGAGATATCTTCATCGACTCCTACTGAGAAGTCTGAATCCATACCTCAAAACAACTATCAACCATTCAAGAAGCAAAACATGAACTTTATCAAGTTTCATACACCTCAAACAACCAACCACATTTAACCTCAATTTTTTGCCATAAGTCTAGCCCCGTACCAATTTAGACTGTGTGATAGGAAATTTACCCAATTACCTGACACTCTCCATTCAATTTTGTTGCAAATTATGAATAAGAACTTAATCTAATTTCCTCATGTTAGACCTATGGACAAGACTAAACCTTTACCACCAGATTATAATCCAAATTCCTTTTGTCAATATCATCACAAAAGTGGACATGATATAAAATGATTGATGCATGTGTCTTAAACATCAAGTTCAAGACCTCATCGATTCTAATCATATCCAACTAGGTGGTGTTAATGACCAAGGGAATAAGTCTATTTCCCTGCCTAACAAAAACCTGTAGATTTTTACCAATCTAATACCAAACCATTCATCCAATTTTGTGCAAGCTTATGATATTAAGAATGATGAGATGAATATTGATAAGATTGATGATATGCATGATGACATGAATAATGATGATAATAAAAATGAGAAGGAAGTAGATAGCATGGTTTCTTTAATTTATGTTCAACCTCGTAAGGGCCAAACCACTATGTTACTCAACATTGCTTTCACCCATAGTGACACACCTAGACATGTACTCGATGGTCCTCTCTATATCGTTGGACGTATCAATGACAAACCTGTACAAGGAATACTTATTGATCCTGTGTGTGTAGAGAATGTTATCATCAAGGAATTCTTGTTTTTGCATGAGCTTTATCAAGATTCTTATGAATAATCAAAATCATGGTTGAAAAATCATAATGGTTTTTCTTGCCTTACGATAGGTTCAATCACTCTTCCTCTTAAAGTGGGACCAAAACAATTATATGTATCATTCTCCATCATCCTGATGTTCGACCAATTTCATGTGAAGCGAGGTTACCCATGGTTATGCTCCATGGATGTCGTCCCATAAGTTATTCACAAGTACATAAAGTTTCCCTTTGAAAATGAGATATTCATAGTGCATCATAGTGGGCTTAATCATTTGTCCTCCCATTGAAACTTTTCATCAGATTTCTTTTGGCCTAAACCTATGGAACCTATTAAAACTCATGAGGACTTATTTTTCCAATCACACCAAAATTTTAAGGCTTGAAGAATATAGAAAAACTATCCCTTAGAAATATTCTACTTGAGGATAATAAGACTATGGTTCAAAGATAATAAGTTTCCACAATCCATATTGTTAATTGCAAAGATTTTTGGATTCGATTATGTGTTAATTTTTGCATCAAATAAAACGTTTTGAATCACACTCTATGATCCATCATCGGGATGAAAATGAGAGCACCAAGAAAGAAATGATAAGATGTAGACCAAGAAATGCCTAAAATGGTTTGAGAAGGGAAGGATGGAGGATAGGTTACAAGGTAAACAAGGTGCAGGGCAATGACTTGACAGAAGAAAGAATTTCAAAACAAGCAACCTATAAACAACCTTTCAAAAATTTAAAAAATCAACAAAATTTCAAAGCAAATAGAAGGAAATAAACTATAAAAAGCTTATTTAAAAGTTCAAGAAACAAAGCAAGAGAGATAGAACAAATTGAAGAAGGCAAACAAGCACAAAAATAATAATTCAAAAAGGGAAGGAAAGAAGGAACAACCAAATGCTAATAGACAAAAAGATGAACAACAAACAAAACTAATTAAGTAAAGAATTATTAAACTAATAATAAATTCAATAAGAAAAAGAAGAAAATTAAATATATTAAGAAAAATATAATCTTTATAGCTATTAAATATTAATATTCTTATAAATAATAAAAAACCAAAGAAAATAAAGAAGAGTAAAACGAAAACGAAAACCAATATAAATGTATATACTAATATTTAATACCTATATATATATCATTATAATGTATATTCTAATAAATAATAAAAACCAAAGACAATAAAAAAGAGTAAAAACAAAACCAATATAAATAAATATAATAATATTTAATACCTATGTATATATATCATTATAATACACATTTCATACAAAACTAAATATGTATTATAATAAATACCTATACATGTATTAAATATTATTCTATGCAATTAAAAGAAAAAGGACATTCAAGTTTAAAGGAAATAAATAGACATAGGAAGGGAAAGAAAGACTAAATAAAATATATTGAAAGAAAGAAGGACAAAAAAAAGAAGACAATACAAACGAGTATTGCCAAGCATATTATTGGTATGCTTAATGATATTCCATTAAATGAAAGAAAGACAAATATGAAAATACGAGATATGAATATATTATAATCCATATCTCAAAAAGGGAAACAATAAGATATATTAAAATAGGGAAACAACAAGAAATTTAATGCATATATATGTATATATTATAATCCATATTTTAAACATGTATAAATATGTATTATAGTATATGTAACATGTATTATATACATGTATTAGGTCTAATGAGAAGCAAAAATAGAAAAAACAAAAAGGAAGATAAAGAAAAAGAAAGATGAAAAACATGGTGAAATAGAAAATTATTAGGGAAAAGATAAATAAAAAAAATATTGAAAGGGAAGTTAGAATGCATCAACGTGAGAACCAATAAAATAGAATAATATTAGGGAAATTATTACAATAATAAGACAAATAAAGTAGAAAATAAAGAGTAAATCATAAAATTAAATAGAAAAATAACAGGGGAAAAAATAGGATATTAATATTGGCATATGATTAAATCTATGATAAAATAGAAGAATATTAGGGAAATAGACAAAATAGTAAAAATCTAATACAAGATAGAAAGACAAAAAAGGAAAACAACAAATTAAAGAGGACAATAGAGTTAAGAATAATATAAAATTAACAAAATAATAAGGAAAAGAAAAGAGGAAATAAAAGGGGTAAGAAACCAAGCACAAAATTAAAGTAAGGACAAAAAATTAGCGAGAAGGCCCGAAAGACGCGAAGGAGAGAAATGAAGAAAAATGAGACCGAAAAGAGAGGAGGGGGGAGGGAAAAGGGAAGGATTAACGATCGAAGGGGTGATGACGTATTCCCAAGTTGGCTAACAAAGGGTGCTAGGATAAACTTAAACTCCAACCTTCATCACGATTCAGGTTATGGGGATGGTTATTGATCTCGATGGCTTCTTTTAGCTTCCTCTTGAAGAAGTTGTCTTCTTTAAAAAGGATTTGGGCGCTGTCAAGAATTAAGACTATGGTTTTTCCTTCTACCTTGCTAGTTGTGGATGAACCTATGCCTAAAGCAATTGCCCTTCCAAGTAACCAAGGTAACTATGCTACAGTTCATCCGCCCACATCATATAAAAGACCAAGAGATAATCGAATGATTCCTTTTGTGCCTCAAAAGATAAAACAAGTGTGTAGACCTAAAGATACAATTGTTTCCCAATCCCTCATGGTTCCTTTAGTTCCTCCATTAAGGGAAGAAAAGAGACCAATGGTTGAAAAACCTGCTCCTACCTTGTCACAAATTGAAAACCGTACAAGAAGAAACCAAAATGCTAAAGAGCATAGGCATAGGCGTCGTGCTATTGCTCGTCAATTGGAAGAAAATAATAAAATAGTGCATGATAATCCAACACCTATGCAAACAACTCAAGAAGAATTACAAATTTCACCAAAAAAAGATATGGACCTAAAACAAGAAGTGAAACAAGAACATACAACAAACATTGTTATAAAACCTCCCATTGTGATTAATTTGGATGATGAAGATGAAATTGCTAAAATTGACGAAGAGGTGCATAATGAGCTTAATGTTTTGTTTTGAAAGAAAATAAAGTTAGATGGGGGAAACCGTGATCATCCTCTTGATGAGAGTGACCCACCACAAGTTGAACCTAGTGATTCTCTTAGTATGATACTTTTTGTAGTCCCTTTAGCTAGTTGTTTTCCTTCGTCATATGATGTGCAAGATTGGGATGCAAACAACCTGCATTAGGTTGGCTTGCATGCACATGGTACTCCTTTATGTTTTCTTTATGTGATCTTTGTGTTTGCTTGCACGTGATTTAATCCCCTATGTTGTGTTGCTTGCAATGTCTTTGTGTTTGTGAGTTTTCTTTGGATGACCCTTGTTTCTCCATTGGCACAAGAATATACAGAAAATGAATATGTCATGACATTCTTCTATTTGTATCTCCATTCTTCTATATGTCGTAAACTTTGTCTTTTACTTTTGTCTTGTGTTTTCCTTTAGGAGATGATGCAAGGCGTTGAGACATTTAGGTCTCTTCCATGTTAATCCATTTTTTTTTGTCTTCTCTCTATGTATCATTTCTCCATTGTTTTTTTTGTTCCACGAGTATTCAGGGAATGATGTCAATTCTGAGCTCTATTATATCACTATAGAAAAGACATATACTGACCCCTGATATGTGGATCCCTTATGTGTTCATTTCTATGTTTTCTGTCATATTGCTTTTGGGGGCAACCCCTTCTCATTATGTAGCTTTATTTGGGAAAATATCATTGGCATAAGGCTTTCCAAATAAGCTCTTGTGATCCTTTTCTTGCATGACATTTATCATTTTTCTACTTTAAAGTAATTGCTCACAGCATGGTGTTTTACAATTTATTTAAAGTGGGGGCATATATTGGCATTATTTGCTTCACTTTGTTCACAGGCATTGGACTTAGTGGTGCATTGGTATTGACATTGGAATTATTTGCTTCACTTTGTTCAAAGGCATTAGACTTAGTAGTACGTTGGCATTGACATTGGTATTTTTTTTACTTTGTTCACAGGTGTTGAACTTAGCGTGGCATTGGAATATCATTTTGATAATTTTGTAGTACCTTATTAGAGTTATTAGGGAGTATAACTCTTGGTATGGTTGAAATGGGTGCACACCTAGTGAAAAGCGGGCCTCACTAGACCTAGTGTGTTTCTCATTTTGCTACCTTGTCATGGAGGCTCACCTAGTGAATATCATACTTCATTAGCCAGTGTGCCTTCTTGTTTGTGAGTCACCTAAAAAATATTAGACTTTGATATGGTGTGTCATGAACGCCTTTATTATGGGTCCTAGCATAACACAACTTGCTATTCCATACCATCCTCCTTTTGTATTTCATGTTGACACTGTATGTTAGTGTATGTGGTCTTGCTACATTTATACACGTGTGTTCCTTTGTGATTATGTTGGTTTGCTATGGGATATTGGATCCTAGGGGCTTGATCACTTCCCTTGATCCTTAGTCATCCTATCTCTTCAACATTTGGACAATTGGACCCCTCTTGACATAGATTCTCTACTTTAGACTTGTGAGTCTAAGCGTAAGTTCATACTCCCACTAAAGTGGGAGCTAAATGTACTATCATAAATTGTCACCTTTGACAATTTCAAACTATGTTTTTCTCCCCCTAAATTACTGATCCTAATTGAGTCCCTAATTTCCTAAATTATGCATTTTATAGTCCATTTTTACCACTTTCCAAGAAATTACAAGCATTGAACAAATACAAGTAATTAATATTTTGCCCCTGATACATTGTGTCCTAGAAAATAGGGCTAGGGACCAATTTTAATAAGCCAGAGTGGCCATTTTAATATTCAAAATCAAACTTCAAATGTCATCTATCAGGATTTAATTCTCGAGAAATTAAAGAAATGCCTATAAATACCTAGTCATTACATCATTTGAAATATTAAAATAGCAAAACTTTGGAGAGAAATTATTGAAATCAAGAGCACTATCAAGCAAGTCAAGAGTAGTATTTCAAAGCTTTATTGTAGAAATTCAAGATCCTAACATCATGTCAAATCCCATGTGATTTCATGTGTGTTCATGTTATCATTGTTTTGTGAAGGCTAACACTTTTGTAGGTCTCCAAGCATTCAAGAAAATCAAGCAAGCAAGATCAAGACCTTGAGGTGATGCACATGACTTCAGTCCTTCAAGGAAGCCATTGATGGGTGGTGAATTGCAGCACTTTGTGATTTCATCATTCCTTCCTTTCCATTATCATTTTATCATTGACATTGCCATTGTGGAAGTGGAAACACTTACATGGGGTTTGACTGAGGCAAGCCCCTAAATGGCCCAACATTTTCCCTATCTTTGAATGTGCAAGTTTTAGGTCCTAAGAGGATTGAAGAGTGCTTGAAGATAAATTTTTTATTCTTGCATTCAAAGCCCTACATCTTGTCAAGGCACAAGAACTCACCTACAAAAATGTCCGACTATGTTCTGACAACTTTGCAACCAAATTAGAAGCTTAAATACATCATCAAAGGACCCCAAAAGTAGAGCAACACACCCTATTAGAGACCCATACGCCCCTAGGCATTCCATTCCTCCTGTGAATAAAAAAACCAATTGTTCAAGACATGTACAAAGTCTCATGCACTTTCCGGATCTACCTAAAATTTACTATTTCAGTCTATTATTTATCAGGATCTTACATTTTTCATATTAGGTCATATAGTCTAATTAGGTTAATCATATTAAATCATTCCAATCCATTTCCAAGGCCCTAAGTATGCATATCCAGGTCATATCGAATCACCTTCATGGCTGAAATTCAATCTATTTTCCTTGTTGACTTGCATCCTAATGAAACCCTAGGAAAAGGTGAAATTGAATTTAGGTTTTACACATTAAACTTAAGGATCAAACCTCATCCTTTTTTTTATATTTAAATGAGGAAGGAAATTTATCTCCATCTAGAGAAATTAAAACCACTCCTGCACCAAATATTGAACTTGAGCAACTTCCATCAAATTCTAATGTCCACAATTTTGAATAGATATCTGAACTAAGGAAATTTGTATCTTTTTGTTATTCTAAAAGGAGTACATAATTACCAAACTCCATTTTTTCATACAAATATATGAGACCTAGGATCATCTAACTTTAGAATTATAAATTTGGCTTTAGGATTTGGATCTAGGAGTACCTTTTTGTTTTCCAAGGGTATTAGTCCATGAGACCAATCTAGTTGTATCTCCCCACCCAGGTCTCTACAAAAGCTTCAAATTAATAATACCATAGTTGGTAGGGATTTCTGCTACAAGAATAGTCAATTTGAGCCTCTTATTTGGATATACTGCTAGAGAGACTTGGGCATCTTTAATTTTCCCAACTAATGGTACTTTCTTAGATTTCATTGAGTAGCACTTTCCAAAAGTATTTGTTAAATATAGACCCAAGGCTTGGGAAACTTTATTAGGCATAACATTATCTGAAGCCCCTGAATCTCTGATAGAATTCTTAAGCTTGTACCCAATGATATAAAGGGATACATAAAAAGGATTAGGTTTCTCTTATATGCTCAAATGAATGAGGTTCTTGGTCCTAGAAAATAGACTAGAAGGGGACTCTTTAGCATTGACCATTTTCTCATCATTTGTTAGGTTAGCATCAATTTTTTTAGAATTTGTAGGGCTTCCTCAAATGCCTAATTAACTACTAGTGCTATTACTAGATCAAGTATTTCATCACTCAGAAGACAACTCATTAAATTATCAACCAAGGAGTCGTATAACTTCAGATAGTGTTAGCAAAATATATGCATTCATTTATTCTACACATCCTATATTGGTTGAGCATAGGTGAATGAAACATGTGTAAATACAGTAAAAGATTTTAATCAAAATAAAATCTATTTATCAAAACAAATTTTATGAAGTGAGGAAAACAACCCTCCCTCACAACTCACAACAACATCTAATTCAACTCAAAAAATGATTGACAAGGTCATAAAAACATGCAAGAAGATACTTAAGCTTCTCATTCAAAATAATCAAATCTAAAATTACATTTTATTTGCAGCCATATAGGTTGATTAAATCCATTACAAACTGAAACAAAATCTGATAAGAGACAACAAATAACAAATCCAAAATTTTCTCCTTCAAACTATCTTCTTGCACAAGCTTCTAGCTTCAACAACTTGCAACCTTCAACTGGAAAACACTGCTGCAACAAACCTTGGTATCACCAATCTATTTTCTGCTGGAAAACCTCTTCAAACCTGCAACAAAATTCCTTCTCCAAGCTCCCCAAGAAAATCCACGCCTCCTTTTAAAAATCTACCTTTTAATGACAACCCCAAAAATTGTCAATACCACTCTTGCACTACTTTCTAAAAATATTATTTTTGCCTCCTTTGAAAAGGCTACGCCCATGCAACTGAAAAGGCTTCTCCAATAATTAAAAAAAGCATTAAATGATCCTTGATGTATTTTTTTAACTTTCAAAAATCCACGCCATGTTTGCCTTTTTAGATTTTTCCCATTTAAATTACCTCTTAAATTATCACCACTCCCAAAATTTGTGACAAAATAATAAAAGGCAATTATTTAATATTTATTTAGGCCTAATATTGCAATTTATTCTCCAACTACATGATTTCCAAACCTCAAGAAACAATAAAAATTAAAATACTTTCATTTTGGGTGATGTTGATTGCTAATACCCCGTATGCTCCTACATCAAAATTAAATGAATATAAGCAACTACATTTTGATACAGTTACCTAATGCTTAAGACTATAACCAGTTAACCATTAAACTGTAGTATGCCCTAACTTCATTAACCTCCAGAGTACTAAAATAAAGTATCAATCTACATATTCCAATTCAAAACTGTAATGCATAATTCATAATCACATGAACTAAAAACTATCAATTAATCAATTAAATTCATAATTCATAATCTAATCTACCAACCTAAATTAAAGTGGTTCAATAATACCTCAAGTGGACTACTTGAGTTGTTGTGTCCATAAAAATTCTTTTATCACTTACTCAAAAGAACATGCTATCAAATTATTCATTCCTTGTTGAATCTTAATCACACATAAAATTGTTAAACAAAATCTATCCAATAATCTTATTCAATATATCACATCTATCCTCCAAATCTCCTCCTCAACAAAGTACCCCACTATATAGGGTCCGCGAAGGAGTCCAACTATCTATGAAATGAAAAAAAACTAAGAAACAAATGTAAAATATTCCTCAAGAATAGGAAGAGGGTTGAATTTCAAAATAGAAAATAATAACTATAACACAAGCGGATAGAAATCAAACAAGGAGTTTGTACTCAACAGGTTTAACCGTTATAATAGAAAATTTACTCAACAAAACAACTTTCTATTATAATTCACAATCCTATTGAGATTATAATTCTTCTCCAGGTTATCTTATTGAAGGATAAAATTAATACTCGGTGATTCATGATCTAATCATTATCACCTCCATCTTCTTTGAAAGTGGTTGCACTGTAGTAGACTTGAATCCTTTGCATTGATTTGTAGTCCTTATGCTACGAGTTGAGAATCTTGTTGCTGCAGGTTGCTAGATATCTTGTTGTAAATGTTAGTCTTATTTTCTAAGGCATTCTTAACATTAACAACCATAATTTAAACATAAAATCCTACTAAAATTCATGGAAATTTATAACTCATACATACACATATTAATATAACATGTTCAATTCCAAATTCTTTAAACTAATGAAAGCTATATAAGAAAGGTCTTGGTAATGTCTCAAAGTTTAGCATAAATAAAGATAAAAGTATGAAATAACAACAAGAAATCGGGAAATTCTATGGCTCATCATTTTCCCACAACTTAAGTTCTTTCTTTTCCTCAAGCAAGTTTAAGGCCAAAGGTTGTATTACAGTGTAGTTTCTCTATAATCCACAACTTTGGTCACTCATGTCCCCTATTTCAAGTAAAAAAACTACTAGTATAATATCTTTTCCCACCTATTATTTTCTTTTGCATCTTCCTCTTGTTTCCTTCCTATTCAATGTGGTATAGGGAATATGAGGAGAGGAAGATGAAAAGTGAGAGGAAGCCACTAATTCCATTTTTCAAGGCAATTGTAATATACTTATGTGATCTTTTAACTGTAGCCACATAGTTGAAAATAGAGTGTGGTTCCTTCTTTTAAAGCTCAAGGGTAAGCTCTCTCCATCTATTCTGAGAGAAATTGAATGCATGCTTGATTGTAACTATTGCTAGTTCCTTAAATCTCTTGTAATCTCTTTCTCTACATGCCATTATTTTTTCTGCCACCCCCTTCTTTTTTATGAGATCAATCCATTGGTCCACCATTACATATGGATCTATTGATTCTTCCCCCAACTGAAGAGGGGGTGATTTTTCCCTTTCTTGGTATTCCTAAAACAATTTTCCCCTCATATGTTCATTTCTGATATAGGAGGCTAAGGCTCTAATTTGAATATCCCCCAGAAATATAAGTGGATTCCATTTAGTATCATAAGTGAGAATCAAGTTGTGCAAACAAAATTCACACAAATGATCCTACATTTCTGGTGTGGATTGCTAGAATACTTATAAAAATAATGTGGGTGAATTTACAACAAGAGGGAGGTCGCTTATGATCTGGATAAATCGAAAACAAATAATTTTTTCTTGAAGAAACATGGTGTATACTTTGCTTGTCCACCAAATCTTGTATCTTTACCTTCAAATTCTTAATATATGTTTCTTTCCTTTCAACCACTCTGGTATGTGTTGATAGTAATTTTGCTTTCTCCTTTTCCCAGTCTTTTTTTTTGTTTTTGAGAAAATTATTTTGTCTTGTTCCACAATTCTATACTGAGTGATACCACAATGGAAGTAGTAGGTGTCCTTAGGTATTCAACTGGGTTGGTAGGGTGTTGATTCCTTTTTCTCATTTCAACTATAGAAAGTTGTGCCAATGCTTCCAAGCCTAACCCTTGCTCATTTTTTTATAATTTTCCTTCCAACTCTCTAATTGTGGCATCCCTGATACTCTCCCTCTATTGGTATACCTTAAGTTACTCTTCTAAATATTGTATCCTTTGCAAGGCCTCTTGCAGTTCCTTGCTTGTATTCTTCCCTTCCAAAAGAATTTCTTTTTCTTTTTCCAAAATTTTTCCTTCTTCCACCTCCTTTGATTGCACAAACCCTTCTTCAGAATTAGGGCTTCTTGGAGGTTTGTTTTTCTTCTTAGCCATAAAAATGTCTTCTAATTCTAAATAAAAACTTCTACTCATATACAAAGGCTGCAAAATTGGGGTTTTTGCACCACTGTTAGGAACCTTTTCTTCACCAAAATTTGTGTTAATTTCTACCACAACAACATTTCCTTGTTGCTTTTTAGCCTTTCCTTTCACAGTTCTTTTTATTCTTAGGCGATGTGATCACCTCCTTGTTTGTGTGGCCCTCCTCTATTTCTTCCTAGGTTTGGAAGAAGAATCCAAACACTTTCTTTTTCTTTGCTTAATAGGGCTCTCGATAGATGCAAGGGTTTATATAGCTTCTTCTACTACGAGTTGCTCCCTGGAAGCTACAGGTTGAGTTTCCTGCTCTTCCTATTCTACATGTTCCACATGTTCCTCTATACTATAGGTAGGTGAGGAAATAGGGAAACCAGAGGGTATGTTTTCCTCCGCTACAACCATATAAGGTTCTCCTGTTTCTTGTTCTCTACCCCTCTCTTCTACATTCTACCTTGGAAGAATATTATTAACATTGTTGCAAGCTAGAAAATCTTCCCATGATATGTTGGAGAATTAGATTCTAAGACTTCTTTTTATCAACAAGGTGACAAAAAAAAAAGATAAAGCAAAATATTTTCTTTTATTTTTATATTTTTATATTCAACTAATATTTTTTTAACAAATTATACAAAAAATTGGGCACATTCACAGTTCTCTGATGGTGTAAATGGCTGAGAAGTTTAAAATGCACAATATACAAAAGCGACTTCATGTCATTGTAGGTCATGTATTTAACAATATATGAGGAAACTGAAACCCAAAGCAAGGATAAAGAGAGGAATTTTGTACCTTGGCTAGTAGAATCCAAGTTTTCTCCAGGCATTGAAAACTCATTTATTACAATAATGGCATCCACCCTCATGAGAAATTCCTCCTCTATTCGTGGCAGCTCTAATACTTCTACTATGGTTGCTTCTAAAGCATCAACCCTTAATCCTCTGATAATAGCTTCATCACTTTGCAATTTTTGAGTCATCAACTTATACTATAAGATGGAGAAATTAATCCAACCAACCTACCTGCTGGAAAATTGGCAAGCATTGCCTATCTTTTAATAATAAATTGCATTGCAGGTTCCCTGGATATAATTTTTTCTCCCATTGTTACAATTCAACCACCTCTATCACCTTTTGCTTTTGTATTCTATTTTTGAATATCCTTTGCTCAACTTTGTTTCTCTTACACTTCTGCTCTAGATACTACCATTTCTTTGTGATAAACAAAAGGAAGGGAAGGAATTTAAAAATTGTAATGGTTGACTGTAAAAAGAAATGATAATGGCTGAGTGTAAATGGTTGTATGAAATAATAAAGGCCTTTTGCATCCCCCCAACTTAATGATTCTATTTATCCTCAAATAGCAAGTACAAATAGGTCAGGAAGGATAAGCATAAAGCATTTGAATTATGAAACATAAAATAACAAATGTGTGCATGAATATAAATGCATATGAAATCAACAATCCTAAATGTTAATTATAGCTAGTTAATGCAAAGAGTACTTGTGATTATGTTGTGAGTGGAAAGTTGGCATGTGTGAAGATTATTGAATGGTTTCATGCAACATGGTAAAAATATTTGAAATGATAGGACTTAATGGTGAAGTACTACGAGTTGGTGTGCATGAAAAAGTAACTTAGCATGAGGTATAACACATGTCCAAGAATGGTGAGTGGTGAATAAAAGGTTATAGAAAGTACATGTAATGGAATGAATTAGGCTACATGATACGAAGGTAAGTGGTGGTGGTATGGGTATGGATGAAATGCAATGTGGCAAGTGTTATAGGTTGCTAAACAATTAGGTCTTGTGTAAATGATGTGCCTCGGGGCTTGTTTCTATAGGTCTCGTGAGTTTCTATTGCCCAATCCTTCCTATGTAGTTGTACTATTTTTGTAAGAATATTCTCTATTTTCCTATTGGTAACTTCCACTTGACCATTAGCCTGAGGGTGGCAAGGTGTAGATTTCCTGTGTTTGATCCCATATTCTTGTACTATTTTGTTGATCATATCTGAAGTAAATTAAGGCCCCTGGTCTATTACTATTTCCCTAGGTACACTGTACCTTGTAAATATATCTTCATAGAGAAACTTAGCAACATTTTCATCTCTTGCAAATTGTAAAGCTTTTAACTCCACCCATTTTATAAGGTAATTTGTACAGACCAATATATACTCCTTGTTATTTGATAGTGGGTTTATGGGACCAATAAAATCTAGTCCCCACTTGTTAAATGGTGTAATGACTAGTTGGGACTAAAGAGGAATTTCATCAGTCTTAGTAGGTTTGGTATTTGTCACAGCTTCTTATGTACTTGATTGCATCCTTGTGAAATGTAGGCCAATAGTAACCAATGTTCAATATTTTGAGAGTTGTCCTCTTTGCTCCAAAATTTCCTCCATAAGGTTCATCATGGAATGCCTTCAAAATGTCATAGACTTCATCCTCCCTAATGCACCTCTCATTATATTATCAGGCCCTTATAAAATATATATCTAGCTACCCATGAATAAGGAAAACTTCTCTCCACTAGATGTTTCTTTTCCCTTGGTGAGAGATGTGGTGGTGTTTTCCCTGCAACTAGATAGTTGGCTATGTATGGATACCAAAGTGTATGCACAAAGAGGGAAAACAAGTGTTCATCATGCAATGAATCATCCACAATATCCTCTGTTGATTTTGTTGATAGTCTTGAGAGAGTTTTCTACTACATTAGTCTTTCCTAGTTTTTCCACAATTATGATATCAAACTCTTGGAGTAGCAATAACCATCTTATAATTCTACTACCTACTATTGGCTTATTCATTAGATATTTGATTGTTGTATGGTCAGTGTGAATAAATATAGAGTATCCTATGATGTAGTGTTTGAACTTATTGATGGCATAGACTACTGCCAACATTTATTTTTTAGTGACTATGTAATTGAGTTTTGTACCTTGAAGATTCTTGTTGATATCATAGATGACATATTCTAAGTTTTTTTTTTTCTAAGACAACTACTGTAAAATCAGATGCAACAATATGTATATGAAAAGGTATTGTCTAGTTTAGTCCTCTCAAGACTAGATTCTTAGTAAGTGTTTCTTTGAGGGTTTCAAAGGCATTTTTGCAAGCAAGGGTCTAAAAAATTCTACATCTTTAGATAGGAGAAGAAATAATGGTGCTGAAATTTTGTTGAAGTCTTATATAAACCTCCTATAGTAACCAACATGACCAATAAAGCTTCTAACATTCTTTTGTCTCCAAGGAATAGGCAGTGTGGAGATTACTTCAATCTTGTTTGGGTCTACTTGTATCCCCTTTCAGAACAAAAAGTGTCCAAGACCACTCCTTCAATCATCAACATGAAAGGAAAGGTTGTGGTCTTGACATCTTTGTATGAATTTCTCCAAATTTACAACTACTTCTTCATAAGTATTTTCATAGGTTGTAAAGTCATCCACGTATACTTTCATGGAATCATGAGCAAAGTCTAAGAATATACTTAAGACTTCCCTTTGAAATGTGGCATAGGCATTACACAGCCCAAATGGCAAGACATAATGTGCATACATAGCCCAAGGACAAGTAAAAGTTGTCTTATCTTGGTCCTTTGGAGCTATTTTGATCTAGTTAACCCACTTAATCCATCCAAGAATGAAAAATATTGTTTCCTTGCTAATGATTCCACCACTTGATTAATAAAAGGAAGAGGAAAGTGGTCTCTTCTATTTGTTGCATTCAATTCTCTATAATCAACATAGACCCTTCATTTTCCTCCCTTTTTGGGTATAATTACTAATGGGGACACCCATTGGCTATCAAATATTGGATAAATGAACCTTGCATCAAGTAGTTTTTGTAGTTTTTCCTTGACTATGTCATGTACAACTGGGTTCATTCTTCTCTGAAGCTGCCTCACCAGTTTATAGCCTTCATTGATGTAAATTTTGTGCATGCATAGGTTAGGATCTATTTCTTTCATGTCATGATAATCCCATGCAAATGCAGTTGTGTGTGCTTGCATCATGGTTAATAGTGAAGACCATTTTTTATTTGTCAATCGACTGTTGATATTTAATATCCTACCTGGTCTAATCTCTATGGTCAAGGCTGATGTCTTAATAGAGGTAATTTCAAGGCCTATTAAATTGGGACTGTAATCATAGGGTATTAATGTATGAAAAGTCTAAGAAATAGACTTAGATGCATTGGTAGGGATTATGTTTTGTAAGGGATCATGCAAGCATGTTAGACAATTGTATTGTCGCGGGTCCCCACCATAAGAGTTTTGCATAATGTTTACAATTAGTTCATCTTCATCTAGGATCTCTAACATAGGACTACATTTGATGGTCATTAGTGTTTGCAATGAATATTGATCATCCCCATCTAGGGTAGGCCATACAGTTTGGTCCAAATCTCTATGTGGTTGTGCAAGTGGGTAAAGGACTAGTTTTTTGTCACATTTCCATTAGAAATGATCATATTACTTGACCTAAAACAAATGAATGTATATGTTGTGGCCAACCAAGGTCTTCCTAGGATTAAGGAATATCCTACAAGGTTCTTTCGGTTGTAACACTATAAAGTTTGCAAGGTATTCCCATGAGTCCAATGTGATAACCAAGTCTTTTGTGATACCCTTTGGTTTAACAGTTGACCTATCTACTAGTTGTAAAACAATAGGTGTAGTTTGTAGCTCCATTAACTAAATTTTCTTCATGGTTTCCTTTGTCATCAAATTTATTACCACTCCGAGGTCAATTAAGGTATTTTTTATGAGAGTTCCATTGATTTGAATGTCTACTATAGGGCTCTCAAGGTCTGCATATTTAGGAACAACTATATTTCCTAGCATGATATCAACAAGTTGCTCTAAAATATGCATAGTCTGAGGGTCCTTCCATCTTTTACTTGGCTTATTAAGGAATAACTCTCTCATGGTCTTTGTATAAATTAGGACTTCCTTAATTGCTTGTATTAGAGGTATTTTTATGCAAACATTTTTTAGTTTTCCTAACAGGTCAGGTTCGACTTCAAAATGATGCTTTTATATAGTTAGTCATTCAAGGAATGATGGTTTTGGACTTATGTTGGTTGGTTTATCCTAATTGTGTCTAGGTACCTTAGGTTGTCTATCCATAGTTTCTACTAGGGGTTCCTCATCAATCAACTTTGTGATGTGAGGGGATGAAGGCCAAACTAATATTTTCCCTGAATGGAGATGGACATCACTCACCTCAACCCCATAGGTTGGGTATTAGATGGTGTCATTAGCATAAGCCTACTGAACATACTTATTGTTAGGGTTAGGTGTAGGTTGGGTTGGTAGTTGAGGTGCTCTTGGCTATTATGGTGTAGCCATAGTTGGATTTGGCATTATGGCAGGTTGTTGTGGCTGGCAGGGTTGTTGTGGTTGAGGGTAACTTGCATTTTTGTTTTTCCATTGTTGACCTATACACCACTATGATGGTAATTGATTTTGCTAGGATGGTCAGGAATTTGGTGTATATTTGTCATGAAGGATTTTCACATTATTCTAGGGTTGATGGTTCCAATTTGAGAAGTTTGAATTACTACCTGGAAATGACATATTTTAGGGTAAGGGGTCTTGAGGCATCCCTTGTCTTGGTTGCTATGGTTTGTGTTGGGAAAACACTTGGCCTTCTTCATCCTCCAGGATATAAAATTCTAGCTTCCCTTACTTTTCTTTAGAGATGCTTGCCAGCTTTTTGCATTTACAATTGATCCTCTTCTAGCGATAGTGTGGATAGTATTCTGTTAGGACTGACTTTGCTTCTTCTAGCTTATTTTTGATATGGAGGGTATCCAATTGAGTAGCCAAGTGGCTAATGATGTCCTACTTCATATTGGACGGGATATTTCTAAGTTCTACCTTTGAAACTCTTGTGGATGTCTTGTTGAGAGAAGAGGTTTTGTCACCCCTAGTCTTCTTGATGAAGGATCTAGAGTATTTCCTACACACCTTGCAAATATCATCAATAGACAGTTGAGAGATGTCTCCTGCTCCTAGGATATTTAGAGAGTCCATACAATCTTTTTGGACTCACCTTAAAATACCAGTTTTAAGGACTCAGAAGAGAGTCTATTTTGAGGTGATTTCTTGAGATAATACTAAAATCTCTCAACATAATCTTTCAACGATCGACTCATCTTCTCTTTGTGACATCCTAAAGATGTCATTCCTTCTTCTGTCTATGCCTCTACAGTAATCCTTATATTTCTCTAGGAATTTTGTGTTCATTGTATCCCAATTGGGAACATCCCTTCCCAATCCCATGAACCAACACAAAGCAACATCCTTTAGTGTGGTAACAATTTGACTCGGTGAGCATCTATGGTATAGTGATATCTCTGACACATCACATCAAACTCAAAAACAAATATGTTTGGGTCCTCTGTAACCAGTCCATAGAAAATAGGTAATGCTAAATGGGGTATATTTTTAAGTTTAGTAGCCCTTTCTTGATTGGTTATAGGGAACTCAAATGTTACATGCTTTATTGGATCGTCCACTATTACATCACCCATGATGTCAAAATTTCTTCTAGAAGTCCCCTTTGTTTTTGAGGTAGCTACTGGTGTGAGGGATAGTTCTTCCTTGTTAATCCCCTCAACTTGTTCACTATTTCCACCATTGTCTTTAAATGCTTTGTATACTGGGGGGAGAAATCTTCCCAGAGTGTCTCTCTACCTCCGTATGCAATGGTTCTGGATCTTTTAATCAATGGTTCATATACAAATTGTTAGTAAATGGTTTTTATATTGATTCCTAATTACCTATTAATTCTAATGTTGAAATAAAGTTTCTATTCTATGAAATCTTAGAAAGAATTTAAAACATACAAAAGAATCCTAAACTTAGTACCATCCCTAATAACGATGCCAAAAATGCAGGGCTTCCTCAAATGCCTAATTAACTACTAGTGCTATTACTAGATCAAGTAGTTGATCACTCAAAAGTGGACTCATTAAATCATCAACTAAGGAGTTGTACAACTTCAAATAGTGTTGGAAAAATATATGCATTCATGGATTCTACACATCCTATATCAACTGAGCATAGGTGGATGAAACGCATGTAAATATAGTAAAAGATTTTAATCAAAATAAAATATATTTCTCAAAACAAAGTAAATGAATATAAACAACTATATTCTACTATGGGTACCTAATTCTTAAGTCTGTAACCAGTTAACCATTAAGCTGCAATATGTGCTAACTTCATTAACCTCTAGAGTACTAAAACATAGTATCAATCTACATGTTCTAATTCAAAACTATAATGCATCATTCATAATCACATGAACTGAAAACTATCAATTAATCAATTAAATTCATAATTCATAATCTAATCTACCAACCTAAATTAAAGTGGTTCAACAGTAGCTCAAGTGGCTTGCTTGAGTTGTTGCATCCACAAAAATTATTTTATCACTTACTCAGAAGAACATGATATCAAATTATTTTAATCACACACATAACTGTTAAACAAAATATATCCAATAATCTTATTCAATATATCACATCTATCCTCTAGATCTCCTCCTCAACAAAGAAACCCACTATATAGGGTCTGCAAAGGAGTCCAACTATCTATGAACTTAAAACAAACTAAAAAAAACATATGTCAAAGCTTCCTCAAGAATAAGAAGAGGAATGCGTTTCAAAATAGAAAATAATAACTATAAAAAATGAGAATAGAAATCAAACAAGGACTTTATACTCAACAAGTTTAATCGTTATAACAAAGAATGTACTCAACAGAACAAATTTCTATTATAATTCACAGTCTTATTAAGAATAGACTTCTTCTCCAAGTTGTATTATTGAAGGATAAAAGTAATGCTCGATGATTCATGATATGATCATTAAATGATCACCTTCATCTTCTCTAAAAGTGGTTGTGTTGCAATAGACTTGACTCCTTTGCATCAAACTATAGTCCTTATGTTATGGGTTAAGAAGCTCGTTGCTGCAGGTTGACATATATCTTGCTACAAATGTTAGTCTTATTTTCTAAGGAATTTTTAATGTCAACAACCATAATTTAAGCATAAAATCCTACAAAAATCTATGGACATTCATAACTCATACATACACATATTAATATAACATTTTCAATTTCAAATTCTTTACACTATTGAAAGTTATATAAGAAAGGTCTTGGTAATGTCTCAAAGTTTCACAAAAATAAAGATAAAAGTATGAAATAGCAATAAGAAATTGGGCAATTCTATGGCTCGTCAAAATTAACATATCATACTAGACAATCTAATTTATTTGTATTTAGGCACAAGTATTCTTCTAGTGAAATTTGTATTTTTGAGCTTTTACAAAAAATAACTATATGAAAAGAATTGACAAAATTTTGAGTAGATGATAGATTGGAAATATTTTGAGTTGCACTTGAGTACTTTTGAACACCAAAAGATGAATAGATATTCCTAGGTGTGGAATTAGACTTGGTCAAGAAGAATTTAGAGGTATTTTATGTACCTTTTCAATTTGAAGTTTGTTGACCAAGAGTAAATACAACAGAAGATTGGTCATCCAACAAGGTGTAAACATCACCTCTTCTCTTAGAGTTTGACTTATACTCGAAGAAACTGACAACAGAGTCAACATAATGATCAAGGATATCCTCTTCATTGTAATTTCTTCTAAGACTTCTCTCATAGTAGTCATTTGTGTGAATCATTTTTTTTTAGGAAAATGGGCTCCATCATGATCTGTAGTGAGATAGAAATTACACATATTGCCTCTACTTCCACTAGGTGATGCTTCCATATCAATCCTTTGTTGGGGAGGGGGTAAGGTTGTTGTTTTTTTATTACTACTTGGTTGCATATACCCTTTCCTAGATATATCTTGATAAGATTGTTGTGGTTGTTGTAGATTATTTGGCATTTATCTCTTCAAGGCGATGATGTCATTCGCCAATCTTTGTATCATAGGATCAAAAGATACAAAGGCTTGAGAATTATTTTTTTGTAGTTCTTTTTCCACTTCTCGATGATAATGAGGTCATCTTCTAATTCAACTTCCATACTTTGTGCCACTACCATATCAACAAATCTTGCTCTTCTTAAATGGAAGCTAATATCTGGAGTTGAGGATTCATAACGAAGCACTTTTGATTTTCAAGAGGGGGCATTTTTACAATATCAATCTTGTTCACCAGCTTATTTAATTTTTATATGAATTCATGCATAGGTTCATAAGTGTCTTTCTTTAATTGAGTCAATTGTGGTAATAGGGTCATCCCACAATAATGGGTCCCAAACTTGGGACATCCTAATTTTTGCCTGAAATCACATATTTTTTAGAAAAATAAATGATTTAAGCCTTAAGGGTTCCATCTATAGGCTTTTAATTGAACAAGGTTAGTTATAACCCCCTTACATCAAAACCCATTAGATAGAACCCTCTAGTCTTATATCATACCCACAATGGAGTCTCCTTTGTACATATCAAAATGTTGACAAAAAACACTTTTTCTTTACATATTATATTTTGTAAGTAGCCCTTATTATAAGCTTTCCAAAAACTATAATTTTAAATATTTTAATTTTATTATTACATTTATATTTTATTTCTTATGAATGTAGGTTTTTCAGCAAACATCAAGGTATTCGTTTCACACACACAAAAAAATCTAAAAATAGAGAAAAAAATTTAAAAAATATGTGGACACTAGGTATTGATGTCCATGTTTTAGAAAAAATAAATAACTTAATTTCAATACATACAAAAAATATTTATGTGTTACGACATACACCTATGTCCAAATTTTAATTACTCTGACTTAAAAAATTAATTAAAAAAACATATGCAACAAAAAATTATGAAAAAATATCCATGCACTAGATATTGATGTTAAAAATCTAGATTTTAAAATTTATAATTTTATCCTTTCAATAAAAAAAGTTATGCGTTATGACATAAACATCACTTTTTTAAAATGTTATTTACTATAAAAAAATAAGATTAAAGTTATGTAAAAAAAAATCACATTTTATTTATTTATTTAAAAAAAAAAATAGAATCTACACAAAAATCCTCACAAATAACTACCTCACATAATCTCCAAATTATTAATGGTTTAGTTGCTATAGGATTCATAAAGTGAAAATTTGGTGAAAAATGTTGATTTCAATGTCCTACTTTGGCTAAAAAGTGAGAAATAGTATTGTGGGTTGACCCAATAAGAAATGTTTGTCTTCAACACTTTTAAACCAATCTTCAAATTTGCTTCTCATAAAATCCCATGAATTAATAGAACCATTAGGTGGATGATAAAACTATTCTATAGTAGCCTCTACAAGTGATTATACAAATAACTTGACAACCACATCCTCGTGTTGAACTCCTAATACTTCACATGCAACAAAGAAAGCATTAATATGCTCATTTGTAGAGATCTTACCATCTCCTCTAAACTTAGGGGGGTTCTTCTTGGATCCTTTTGGTAAATCATGTAACTTATTCCCAAGACCTAGTGGTCTTATAACTACTCCCCATGGTACTGGTTGTTGAAGTGCCATGATGCCAACAAAATTTATTGTCAAGGGAATAATAGTATCGTGTAGCACAAGAGCTCGACGGATTTGGGAGTGATTTATGTTCTTTTATGGAGAAGTGGGTCTACTCTGAGATTCATATTTTCCTATTGGTAGATTCAAACTTGAATTTGTTTCTCCTTGTAAAGCCTAAAAGACAAAATCTAATATATACCTCTACTACGCTTGCCTCTTGTATACCTTTTGTGATCTAGTGTGTTTATTGACAATATGTAAAAACAGTCATAAAGGTTAATTACCATGGCATTGTTGCCCTTGATTTATTATTATGTTAACCCTGGGAACTGCTATAATTCTCTCAATAACACCTGACCGGTGCCCTAGATGAAGTCTTTTAATTACCTCTCCCAACTGTTCTTCTTCTTCCAAGACTTGGCTTACTCAATGATATTCTTCGTCACTCCTTCAACACCTCCAAGCTAAAGTGTTCAATTGAGAGATGATTTCCTCCTACTTGACTTGTATCTAGTTGAGATTAGGTTGCACAACAACAATATTTTTGTTATGTGGTAAGACCATGATTTTTCATGAGAGCAGAGCTCGATATAAAGGCAACTATTACAAATTGTGTTGAATATATATATTTTTGATTATCCACTAGAGTCACGAAAAATCTATTGGTTAACAAATTAGTCTTTATGTTTCAACTCTATATTTCCCTTCTGATAAAGAGAATCCAAACCAACAGTTTGATGAGCTTTCTTTCTTTTTACTACAACCACCCTTTGAATTTTAGAGGTACAACTCCCTCATGATATATTTATATTTTTAAGTAAAACCAATGGGGTATACTTTTTACCAGAAAACAAGAAAAACTTATAAAAAATTATTCAAACTGAAAATAAGATATAATATGTGGAAGAAACTTTTATGTTTAAAATTATATGAATTCCACAAGGAAATAATTAGAGTACTGGCTAATTCATCACCTTAAGAAATACATGATTTCCTCAATGAAATGTTACCAATAAGACAACATCAAATGCTTAGGAATGATTATCGCACTCACACAAAAGAGTAATAATGTAGAAACCAATCACATCACACAAATAATAATAGATTTCTAATTCTCTAAATATTTAAAATTGTATGCTCACAAACTTACAACCTTCTCAAAATTGGTGACTTTCCACCCCTCTTTCTCTTAAATGATGATAAACCCCGCCAAAAAAAGTCCTTATAAAAGCTCTTGATTATGTATTTAAACTTCTAATTGTAACCAAATAATTAATTCTTGAAAGGGAGACTTTCTCTAAAATATTTTAAAATAAACTTTTACATTCCGTAGCTTTTAAAGTTTAAACAATCCAAATGATGAAACAAGTTATTGATGAGGTGACATGTTTTCCAAGTCAATATTGTCTCCATCTTTTGGTGATGATGGGGTTGCACACTTGGCTTTTTAATCTTTGAAGGCTTTGGTAATTGACGGTATTTCACCATGATGTGGAATGATAACGTTTTTAGTTCTCAACTTCCATAGAGCCTTGGTACCTTTGATTTGATCTAGTTTAGCCGCAAAAGTTGTTGGATAATCATCACAATGTACCAAAGTGGAGTCAATCATGACTATCTTCCCGATATTTTCTTCACAAAATGATTGTTCATTGAATAACTCTTCAATCATCTTCTCAAAGTCATTCTTCAATTATTCTACTCCCTTATCTTCTATTCCATATTTCTTTCTCAAATCAACACCAAAGCTTAACAAATATTTTTGAATATCAGACTTGACTTGATTGCATTCTTTTATTATTTTGTTTTGTTCTATAACATTTTGCTTCAAGAAGGTCAATTTCCACTCTGTAATCTTCTTCCACATGAAGCATCGAGTATCATTGACACTTTGCAAGATTTTATCTGCTACCACTTTATCTATCCCAATTTTGATGATTTCTTTCGAGTCACTGTCTACTTGTTTCCATAGAGATTCTTCACACTTAGTGTTTATAATCTCAACATAAATATCCTTCTTTAATAACCCAATGTCATCATAGATCTTCCTTACCTCTTGGATGAATTTTATTTTCTTTTAACCACAACATTTTAACTCAGTCCTTTGTAACTTTATTATAAGATCTATATTTATGAACCCTACCAACCATCTCTATTTCAACAGTTGAACTTGGGTCAAAGGAGGCATCTATTTGACTTACTAGTTGAGGAGAAGGATCAATGAATTATTTCAATAAATATGTCAAAAATTTCACATGTTTTAATCATCTTTAGTTTACTTGTCTCTCTCTATTCTTTCTAAAAGTTTAACAACTATTATTTGGAAATTATGGATATCTCCATC